>JAECUM010096252.1:0-104321 GCA_016617855.1 Megalonaias nervosa
AACTTAACGATATCATAGTAGTTTTGACGGAGTCGTATTAGTGACGATCTGCTGAAGTAACTCCCTGTCTGTCATTATTATTATCATCATTATTTAATTCATTAAAATCATTAGCGATCACCTTAAAAGCGTTATCATAGGTTTTCATCATCATCGCGAATTCAGTATCGGATATTTCACCATCACTAACACACGAAGAAACGTACAAAGATAGTTTAGAACATGCCTCTGCCACTGTATGTAATTTAATCATATAATCGTGCAATTTAGCATTTGTACAGGTATCTATCTTTTTGGCTATAATACCGAGAACACCAGCAATAGTCGCTGATGCTGAAACAATGATGGTTATAACAGTAGGTGCTGTCATCGTCAATGTTGATAATAATAATCCTGTTCCAGCAATAACAGCAGAAACCGAGTAAACAACTACATCAATAACAACTATACGCCTTTTGTATTTTTTATTTTCGTGTTATAATAGTCGATAAAATTATTTAGTTTAGTCAGACGCTCATATACTTGATTGCATCTGTAACGTTGAACGTCGATGCGAGACTGAGGTTGATCCATTATTGTTATATTAAGTGACTAATTGCGGTGTTTCAGCTACAAATTCCAAACACCACCAGAAAGACGTTCCGGTTATTGTTTGATCATCTGCTTCCAGTAAAAATATTTCTTCAGCATCCTTATTTAACACTATAGATACAACTCCAGAGAAAGCATCTGTTGAATGACGCCACGGAAATGTTGTAGTATAAATTTTAAACTTTGCAGAGCTAAAGATAGATAGTCTATAAACACCAGTAACCTCCGCGGTATATTTAATAGTATTATTTTGCTGTGACCTTGTTGTTAGTCCCGATGCTACTGTGTACACGATATTTTAAATTTGTCTGTGTGGAATTTTAATCAGATTAGTTTTTTGAACAATATTAGGTATTCCACTGACAATATCATTGAGTTTCATGTTAACGTCGGAGAGTTTTATGTCAACGATTGGTTGTTCCCCAAAAAAATCTTTAATGGTTTTGTTTACATTTCTACGAAAATTTAAGAACGTTTCTACATGTCTAGAGAAAGTATTACTGAGTGTAGTCATTTCGTCATCGATTTTTTTTAGAGGAATTTCCTTATCATCGACGTATTTCTTCGTCGCAGCATCAAAATCAGATTCTGGGGTTCTAAGATTATTAATACCATTATTATTCATATTAAGAAATGCACGCATTATACCGCCGTTGGCTAATACGTACTTAGATTCTTGATCGTCGACATATTTCTTTGTTGCAGGGTCTGTATCTGCGACTGGGTTTCCAAGGTCTATAATTTTATTTTGATTCATAATAATGTCACCCGTGAACAAATCACCAGCTTTCTTAATATAATCGATGACTGACGTACCGGAATCTTGTATTTTACCCTGATCAGTAAAAGTAACTATATTATTAACAACCTCATTAGGAACTCGTATAAGTACATCTGGCAGTTGTATATTACTAGTTTTTAATCGTCCTTCCTTATACTGAAAAACAACTACTTCATTTTGATCAACACTGGTTATGTTTAATAAATCATCAATCTCATTTCTGAGCTGATCGAGAGTTGCGTATTTAGATAAATCAGCTTGCTGCTGAGCTTTACCACGAGAAGATCTTCCATAAATATCCACCATTATATTTACTAATGTCTGTTTAAATGTGACAACGTAGTATATTCATGTACAACTTTGTGAGGTGGTTTTGTTGATTCTGATACAGCATCAAGTACATTAAGTACTTCTCGACCACATATTGGTGGATCAGTTAATGTTTGTGTTGGTAACGTTGAATACCATATTGGAGTACTTTGATCGCCGCCAATATACTTTAAGAATTCTTTTGGTGGAGCTAGTCCATATGAATCAAAATAAATAATTCCACGTGGATCAATTGCATAAGCGACCCAATGCGTGCCAGGTCCAGAGTTTTCATCGAGATTAATAATACCGGTTTCAATATTGTTTGGTTGTTTCGGTAATTGATCACGCATAAAAACTCCTCTAAATTTTTTTATTTTTAATTTTTTAGCAGCATCTAGTAAATCAAAATTGGACATAGGAGATATTAGTAAACTGTCCCTGGTAATCTTAGGCCTTTTCCGTACCATGAATGTGGAGTCCCTGGCAATCTTAGACCCCTTCCCTTTTTTTTGATTCCCTTTCCTGTTGCTTTCTTTAATGCCATTCCAGCAGCGGTTCCGACAGCGCCTAATGCAGCTGCTTTTGCAACAGCTGGGGCTGCAGCGGCTATTAATGCTGGTGTAGCAGCAAGAAGTGGAAATATACCACCCGTCTTAATGATATCTTTAATGGCATCCGCAGAAAGATTAAGTTTTGTACCTTTATTTGATTTTTTGGCTTCATTGAAATGCCTGAGCTGACGTTCCGTAAGAGATAATTTATTTGAGCCACTCATCTGCTCTTTCTTTAGCAATATTTTTAATCCACAGTTATTTTTTGATGCTGATTGTATCCTTTTAATCTGACCAGGAGTCAGACTAACACTAACGTGATTATATGACATTATAATATTCATAAACGATCTAATTACATGTTTTCTACTGGAGCATCAACGACTTTCATTCGTCCACCAACACCTTCAAGTAACATTGATTTATCGCTGAGTATGACAGCAATTGCTCTGTAATTAGGAATAAGTGGTGCTGGTGCTATTGGTAGTGTCACACGAGCTCGAAAATGTATATCGACTACTGACTGTCTGGTTAAATCTAAATGTTCGAGCGAAAAGTAATAAATTGGATATAGGGTTGTAAAATCCAATTGTGATATTTGTAAATCAGTATCAATATTTTGATCACGACCCATGAACGTCATTAGACGATGATATGCACGTGCTACATGATTTTGATCGAAATTCAGTAATATATCCTCGGATGGTTCTTGATGTCCATTTATCCTTAAAGAAACCTCGGAAACACCAAGTTTGTCAAATATCATTATGCTTTCATCTTGATCGTTTACTCGTGCAGCATTTTGAAGCACAATAAATATATGTCGCGGTGCAGAAACACCTTGCTGAGAAGCTATTTGCCATGTAAATAAACCATTAATATTACTCTGAACAGCATCTGTGGTCATTGTTAACCACGATAATGCTGATTTACCACCTTGATTCATAAAAGAGAGTAGACGATCTTCTTCAGTTATTGATGGAGTCATTACTGGCATCCACAATGAAAGTTTTGTCAGAATTACTCTACCAGGATCAGTACCAGCGGATCGCCAGATTGCATCATCGTCGGTTGCTTTTCGTACAAGTACAACTGTGTGCTTAGCTCCGAAAATGACTTTTCTGACATTTCTGCAAAATCCAAATATATGTGACAGTGGAATGGCACATGAAAATGCTCTTCTTCCACCACGCAACATTGCTCGACGTGATCTAAATCCCAAGTTAAAATCTGCATCTACATTAATAATCATACTTTGTACATCCGCATCGGCGTTTCCAGCAAAATTTCTTGGTCGTCTTATTTCATATTGTTGATGCTCTGGAGAATTAGAAGTATCTTTTACAAACATCATTGACGGGCCAGCCGATCTTGAATAATCGTCGCTGTATCTTGCAAGGCCAAGTATTGTCGTTGCAACGTCAACGTCTTTCTGAATTGATTCAATATTTTTACCATCAATCATGTACGTTGCGCTATCAAATAACGCCATAATACCATTATTAACAAAACCGACACTAACATCACCTCCATATGCTACTGGTAATGCAGGATTAGCGATATTTAAAATTTCACCTTCACCTTGTATCCTGAACCTGTAGTTCAATTCGTCCACGCTGATCTGGAATTCGAGCGTCATAAGAATAATATTGATAATCACGCACAGACTCATCTTTAAGTACTGGTGCGTCCATGTCAAATGCTGGATCAGATATGCGCTTAAACATATTTATTATAATTATTATCGTCTAAAACGAAGACCACTTCCTGCTATCAGACTAGCGGTTATATTTTTTTCTTTTTCTGACATTGGTACATCAGCCAACTCTGATAGCTTTTGATTAGCAACTTGATTTATTATTTTACTGACATTTGCAGGCATTACTTCAGTACTAGGTAATTTTACTGGTTGAGGTTTTCGTCGTATTAATCGTGCTAACCTATCTTTGATCGCTGAAATGCTTTACCAGCGAGATTACCAATAGCACCAATACCTTTTTCACGAACAACATCAATAGCTTTCATCCCAGTTGCTTTGCGATCGGTATTGCTTTTGGGGCTATCCTTCTAAATAGACCCTGAACAACATCACCTAGTCCATCTCCGTAGGTTGTTTTGTATACTGGTAATCGTGAGTTTATTACTCTGACCATGGTTGGTCCACGTTGAGTACCGTGTACGATCATTTTATTATAGTAATTGTATTTAATTACGTACTTAGTCACTGTAGTAGTCATCGGCAATTTAATTAATAAGAGACTGATAAACATCAACGTCCATGATACCGCCAGTAAATAATCGTCTGCAAATATCGGCTGCTTCATTAATTATTTCTGGAGAATTATTACCAGCTCGTTTTCCTCCGATGAGGATTTCTAGTCGTTCAACATCGGCAAGGACGTTATTAGGACACGAAGTAACGAGACCACTTCCATGAGTAGTAAATCCACTTCCACTTACGTTGCCAGAAGAGGTGTCTGACGGCCAATATTCTTCTTCCTCCTCTTCCTTTTTGCTTGATTTTTGTTGTTTTGCTGGTAGTGGTGGTAATATTTGTGGCAATTGTTGTTGTGGTGGTGGTGATACTTGTTGTGGTAGTGGTGGTAGCAATGGTGATGGTGGTGATTTAAATCGTGGTTGTTTTCGTGGTTTTGGAGATTGTGGCAATTGTTTAATTTTTTCTTTCATATAGTTATGTACAGCCTCATCAAATTCATTAAAATCTTTAATATCTTTATTAGATCTAATTTCTGGAATATCAGTATATATTCGATATACATCCTTAATCCAATTGGCAGAGTTCAGAGATTTAACATGTTCTGGTTTTACATATTTTTGTCTTTCATAATATCCAAATGCGGCAATATCAAGTAATTGGTCTTTGTCCCTGATAGCAGCAATACCTTCAGGTGTAAATTTATCTATTATCTTAATTCTGGTTTTTGGTTGTTGTGGTTGTGGTTGTGGTTGAGCAGCAGCTATATCAGCTGGAAGTCCACGTAAAAGTCTTTTTGTCTGTTTTGTTCTTTCTGCTATTTTTCCAGTTGCCTCAGCGGTTTTCTCTAAAACAGGAAGAAGAGGTTTAGTTGTCTCTGTAATAGGTTTAAATAATAATTGTTTTGTATCCTCTTCAAATTCAACATGAGATTCTTGTCGTTCTTGTAATTGTTGTCGAACAGCATCACGAACAGGTAAATATGTTCTAATTGCTTCTAGTCGCTCTTGTGCTAATCTAGCTGAATGAGGTTCTCCGATGACAACCATATTAATAATATTTATACTGACTATTTAATTACAGCAGCAGGCAGGGTGGCCGACAAAAATTAAGTGATCCGGCGAGTAAACTAAACGCATTATAACATAAACAACAAAAAGTCAAAAATAAAATAACAAAAATGAGCTAAACCAAACGATTTATTATCCGTTTTTCAAACTATATGGTAATAATAAAAGTTAGAAGGTTCGGTTTAGTGTTATTGACATTATTTTTTCAGCCCCTGTAGGAACCTTTATTTTTGTAAAATAAGGTCACGTACAAAGTGGTCTGTTCACCCTGCCTGCTGCTTCATTACACATCAAACTTGCGAACGATATACTTATTGTTTTTCTGAATTTATTAGGGACGAAGTTGAGGGATATAACATACAAGAAAGACATACACACCCTGACTTTGCCATGGACAGAACAAGTCAAGTAGTACAAGAAATACAGTTATGATGACACAAAAAAATAATCGCGGCAGTTATGTAATATTACGCAGTAACAAGCGATGAAACTGATTAATTACTCTAGGGGTGAAAGCATTGCTTGACCGAAGTTATCTCCCTTCATGTGTGTAATACTGAAATGTTATTCTTTTGTTCGAAAAGTTTGTAGATTATTACGAAGAAATAACTGATAATCATAGAGCTATTGATGAACCACTGAAAGAATTTAAAAAGTTATTCAGACTGCAACCGGATAAGATTCAATGTGAGATAATACGTAAAGTAATTTCAGATATAAATGATTTTTGGAACTTGTGGAGGCCAGCTGATTTAATTGTTGCAAGTAGAAAGATAGTTCGGGATACACTTCAACAACAATTATTTCTGTTACATAAAGACAAATTTTCAAATCTACCTGTACCATTGTGTTATCGCCCAGCAGATACTCGACGACAGGATATCGGTGTTCAAATTCCTGGAATTAATGAGAAACAAAATCTTGCAATAAATGATATTGTTTTAGTTTCTGTCAGTGCTGTTGAGAGCGCGTTAGCTATGGATAAAACTCCATGGACTCTAGGATACACTATAACGATTCATTCGTCACAAGGATTAACTATCTCGGATACTAATATTTGGATTGTTGATGATCGTATTGAATGGTCAAATTTAGTTTACCTCGCAGTGTCTCGAGTCAGAAGAATATCCCAGCTGCGGAGGGTTATCATAGACTTCACCGACACCGATGATGTAGTTAACAGCGAAGTTGTTAAGAAAAAATTATCTGGTTATAAACAATGTGACAAAAAAACAAACGCGACTTTGATCTCGATGCTGAATTTATCATGACACTGAAACAACAACAGAATAATCACTGTGCGAGCTGTAACACAGTACTGTTGTGGCAGTATTCGAAAAATAATCCAAGACAGTTTACCGTAGATAGAATTAATAGTAGTCTTGGTCACTCACGCGAAAATGTGATGCTAACCTGTCTTGAATGTAATCGACGTCGAGGAGCCAGTTTACAAAAGTGAAGGTGGTGGTAACTGTATATCTTCAGGAATTACTTGTAATTGCTCGCGTATAAATCCACGTTGAGGAGCAGTTGAATCTAGTCTGTAGATTGCAGGTCAACCCGTGGATCTTACCACGCTGGAAATTTTATGTGTGTTCACACTCCAGATAGAATCAGTTGCTCTTTTCTTACCCCTTTCAAGTTTACCAGGTTCATAAAAGGATCTTACAGTCACATTAGTTAGTACTGGTTGTTTTGAGGAAGAGTCATGTCGCTGTATTGGTATATATTTCTTTGCAATTACGCTGATGAGTTTCATAGAAATTGCACGAGTAATTTCATTATTTAACGCAGCTATCGCATTTGGTAGTCTTGCAACCCATTCAAGGATCTTTTGTCTTTCTGAACTTTATTTAGGGATATTTCCAGCGCATATTGATATCCGAATAACCGCTTAGCAAGTGTTTGATTAAATTGTTCAATGATAGCCTGATCAAGATGAATTGCGGTATGTCCTCGTCTGATTTCAATATATATATATATATATATATATATATATATATATATATATATATATATATATATATATATATATCGGGCTAAGGAGTATTTCCACTGGGCCGAGTTCCCATAATCAAACAAGTAATCACAAAAATCTAAGAATTTCTTAAAACTGGGTGCTATAACCAAATGCGCATAATCCAAATTTATTACATTATCCCGGCCTTCAAAAGATCACTCGTTTTCGAGTGACTCAAACGTCTCAGTTATGTGGTCTGATCAAAATTAATTACTTTCCCTAAAATCAACCACCAACCGATGAAAGATTCCCAAACATGATTAAGATAAAACTCAGAATCAGTGGGATTGTTTCTAATAACCCGTCACTCACTTCCTTAGATAAACTTTTCTGGGAATTACTGATTGCTTATAAGTAAACTAAATGTCAACAATTAACACAAAATAACCAAGTTGAATCCAACATGAAAATGTTCCGACCCTATCCGGCTTCAAACTCTCTCATAACAATCCTCGGAATACACCTCAGAAAAGACTTCTCTACACATAGGTCTCTAACAAGACAATAAATGTAACACAGGACCATTCCTGTTTACCTGAAAAACTCTGGTCTGGAGTTTGGGTTTCCACCAGGATAACACGTCTCCCAATAAAACTGAACGCACCTCAGCAAAATATACTTTTCAGTCTTTGTCAGCCGATCCTATCTTCCTACAACTAACTCACTACTAATTGACCAATGCTACAGCGACCAAACATGGCTCTAAGAGAATCCACTCCCGAAAGCAAGAGGTTGAACACCATCACGTAATCGATTCAACTATTAGGTGGTGTGCAGTACCATTACTTCATGCTGATAATTATTTGTCATGTGCTATGAATTGTAGTTCCGAACTTCCCAAATGAACACTATTCTTTCCAAGCAGACAATTCAAACTATGCATGATGGAAACCACACTGGACCATCACGATTGTCAAGATGGTAGCGAACTGCTTTCAAAATACACTGTACGAAGCAATTTCAAACTGGCAAGTCGGTAGCAGGTCAAAGACAATGCAACACAGGAACATTCATGTTTACAACGAGATTAGAGAATGCGTTCTTCAGAGAATAACACGTCTCTTACAAACCTCAAAAACAAGTCAACCATGACTTCAACGTCCAAACTGGCGTGCTTCCTCGTTGTTCTCCCAAATTGCCTTTCTATAATCCGACACAAATCGATTCAGATTCTTTGGGGCCTCGTCTGGTGTTTTGCCAACTAGAAGATCCGTTGGGAGAATAACGTCTCGACCCAGCATCAGCTTGTTAGGGTGAATCCGGAGGAAGTGTCCTCAGATGCACGATAGACCATGCTCGTAAGAGAAAGGTACTGGTCCCAGTCTTTTGATTTATCACCAACGAATGCTGCCAGCATCTGGCATAAAGTTCGGTTATACCGTTCCTCCACCTTATTACATTTTGGATGATAGGGAGACGTTCGTGTCTTCTTAATCCCTAACATTACACGAAGTTCTTTGAATATACGGCAATTTCAAACTGTCGGCCTTGGTCAGATAACAGTTTACGAGTCACGCCAAATCTACAAATAAAATTATCCAGCAACGCTCTTGCAAACGTGGTGGCTTTAATATTAGTCAGAGGCACCGCCTCTGTCCACTTAGAGAAATTATTTCCAATTACAAGGATGTATGCAGTTCCTTCCTTCGTCTTTTTAAGATGTCCCAGAATATCGAGGGCTACGAGCTCTCCTGCTTCCCAGGCAGTTATGCCCTGAAGTTTCGCTCGGAGCTTTTGATTGCGATTTTTGTGCCGAGCGCAAACGGAGCACGGAGCACAGTACTCACGAATATCATCCCTCATACCGGGCCAAAAGTAAAGTTGGCTCACTTTACTGAGGGTTTTCTCGACACCTAAATGTTCCCCGGCAGCTCCATCGTGGCATTGCTTTAAGACTTCTTGCCGCCATCTGTATGGTACACGATGAAACTTTTAACTGGCTTACCGGAACGATGTAGCCAATCTCGCACAAGCATCTGGTCTGACATCTCTACTAATTTGTATGCTCCACCCCCACCCACCCCCATCCCCACCTCCCACCCCCCCACCCCACCCCCCCATAACGCTTTAACGTCTGCACTATTCCCAGATACTTCTTCCCAAGCGGGGCGTTGCTGTGCCTCACCCCAACTAATTACTCGTGATAAAGCAGCATCTTGTCTCTATCTCTCCAAAATGTAGCACACTGTCCAGCCGTATAGCAGAGAACCCCACGGTACGTTTCCTACAGTATTTGCAATCGTTACAAGGTAAGTGACTCAAGCGGTCAGCATTGGCATGTCGAGTTCCAGGGCGATGTTCTATCACAAAATCATATTCTGACAACTACTCCAACCAATTGACCAAGCCACCGCAGGCTACTGTGATCAGTGCGTACCTTGAAATTTTTGTCGTAAAGGTAGGTCTTAAAATATCGAATAAAACGTCCGACGGACAACAGCTCACGACGAGTGGCACAATACTGGCGTTCTGTCCTGTCCAGGCACCGACTAGCGTAAACTACAGCTCTTTACTTCCCATCAATGTTCTGGGACGAGAGAGCTCTTATGACCTCGCCACTCACATCTGTATCCAGTATAAAGGGGCTATTCAGTCCGATACAGCCAACACTGGCGCAGAGGCAAGCGCTTTACGTAGTTGTTCGAATGCTGCCTGATGTTCTTCTGTCCAGCGAAAAATATAGTATTTTGTCGTTAGCTGGTGTAAGGGAGCTGCAATTTCAGCAAAGTGTCCTAAGTACCGCCAATAATAACTACAAAACCCAAGGAATCACCGCACTGCGGTAACTGATTTTGGAGCGGGCCATTTCATAACAACAGCTACTTTCTCAGAATAAGTAACAACTCCTGCCGCTGAAATAGTATCATCAAGATACCGAACCTCTAGCGCAAAGAGTGTACATTTGCTGGGTTTCAGCTTTAGACCAGCCCCTAGAAGACAGTTGAAGACACGTGCTTGTCTTTCAAACCACTGCTCGAACGTTCTTTCGAACATTACCATGCCCTCGAAATAAATCAGGCAAACTTCATATTGCAACCTGGCTAGGACGGCTTCCATTAGTCGCTCAAAGTTCCCGGGTGAGTTGCATAAACCGAAGTGCATGACCTTAAATTGATAGAGACCCCTACTCGTTGCAAACGCTGTCTTAGGCCGATCAGCCTGTCACGAAATTGCATAAATTTCTCTATTTATTAAATACACGTACTCGGGTTTCGTTTTTGTGTACAACGATACCCGAGGTGATTTTTGTATTTTGTACAATATTCGAAATAGTGATTTCGGTTCATCCCTGCCGCACGTGCGAAGTGCGCTAGATGGGAAACACCGATTTACATCTAGCACGGCTACATCGTATGTATATAAATGCCTCATCGTAATGTGATATCTTCACATTACGGAACGTTTTGTCAGTAAGCAGTCTACTTAGGGACTTGCACATCTTCAGCTGTAGAGGTATGTAATTTATTAATTTCTTACGTATATTATTTCTTTTGTATATTGTAAGATACAGCTATTGTACTACTACGTTTATTTTTGTACATTTTCTATGTAACTTAATGCAATATTTTCTATTCGTGTTTGTGACTTAGCAAGAGATTTATATTAGCAGTATAAAGGTGCATTTTATTAAGAAACGTTTAGTACCATATGAATCTTATCGGATACAGGTTCACTTCTGAACCTGTTTATTGTTTTGAAATGCTGTACAGATAATGTACTTTGTATAACTTACCGTATATTGTAACGTGTCAAGGGTCAAGGTCAAATAAAATGGAATAGATGGACAGCTCACGCCTTTATCAGTTACTAGATCTCTCCAGTGTATTGTAGTGTCAAGAAATGGTGTGTTCACCACAAAAGTTCTTATTTAGATAATGAAAGCACAAAACAAAAACAAATATAAATAGTCAACACAGTTTATTATATGACTTCCAGGCTTGTGTGTGTTTTCTCAGAAAATTTAGTGCTCAAAATTGTGAAATATAATATTTGCAAATATGCAGAGCAGATGTTTGCTAAAGCATGTTGAAATAACAACAATAGTTTCAGTGGTAAATTGCATGTGAAAATCAGCATAAATGTTCCATTTGTCCTAATTCATATAATCTATAACTCAGATGATCCCAATTCCCAAACTAATCTTGCAGCGAAAAATAAGTTAATAGTTCTCAAAATGTGTTCATATGTCGTAATCAAGGTTCGGAATCAGACCCGGGTTTGTGTTTTATAGTCCAATGGTAAATATGATAGAGGCACAGTCTGGAACCGGATGTTAATAGTGTGTGTGTCGCGTTTGCTGGCTGAGACACAGTCTGTCGTTTTGAGCGACACAGTCTAGAACCGGATGTCAAAAGTGTGTCGTGTGGGTTGAATGCGACAATGTGTGTCGTTTTGTAGCGACAAAGTGTGTCGTTGTGTCTGGTATATTAGTTCGACATCTAAATGATGCAACCACTACAAAATGGATGGAAATTAGTGAGTCCAAAGTGATACATGTAATTGAGTAGGAAATTCGATAATGCCAATCGGAATACTAAATTTCCAATGGATAGCAGACGGCAGTGTTGATGACGACACAGTAATAGTGTCGTCAGCTAAATCCTTCTATGGGAACTTTTATCTGATATAACTTGGAAATAAGCGTTGGAACAACTTCAGGGAAACGTTATAGTCATTATGAGTAGTAAATCTAATGTATCGGTAGTGACTAGTCTACCTTATAGTTGTATTGATGTTTGAAATTATTACAGGAGACGTTTGTTCTGTTTGTTTAGTCTTGAGACCTTTACTGGAGTCCAGCAGAACCACAACTGCCAAAACGGCGGATCTCACCCCTATTTATAGGTTTTGGGAACACACTCGGGAAATTCATGACAAGGTTTTCACGAATATGACTAAATATGGAAGAATTCGGAAAGATTAACTTGAGCGCCTCCTAGTGGAAAGCCGAGTGCCCAATATACACAGTAGTAAAAATGGCGCCCGATTTCAAACGATAAAAATAGCAATTATTTCACAGTAAATTATACAAATATTCAACATTGATGATGAACAGTTTCATCACACTGGTGACGAAAAATTATGAATTTACATGAATATTACCCTAATCCTGGAGAAAAATGGATACAATTGCCTATTTCCTTCTCAGAATAGAAGGTAAGTGAGGACAGTTTACAATCTTATACCTACTGTCACTGGCTTCAAAAATCTTTCCCCAGATGATAAATATTTAAACAAATCATATTTATATGATTTACATATTGTATCAAGTTACTTTTCTTTTGTACAAGGGTCATATATCAAAAACTGTTACTACAGTCACTATTATTTGCCTTGGAAACAGAGGTACAACTTTCCAACATGAAGGGAATGTAAACAATAAAAGGAGATAATATATTATCCCAAACATTACTGATATATGCAAATGCACTTTATAAAAATATAAGTAGACAGGTAGTCAGAATTGTTTCAATATAACGTCATTACGTGTTATCGTATATGCCCGTGTCATGTATAGTACACGGTGTTAGATGTATTTTCAGCTGACCAGAGTGACCAGTGTGATCCATGGTCATCGTGGTTGACGTGGTACCAGCTAAAGAGCTAACCACAGAAGTTAACCATAGCAGTCGTAGAACTGAGTGGACAGTGTTGCTGGTCGCGTAGCGGATGATTGGGCATTGCAGACAGGATTTGTGGGCGCTGATTGCTTGATTGACCAAGGAATTGAATGGTGGTCGGTCACTACCTATAATGATACTTGCTTGATTGACCAGTATGACTAGTAGCCAAGTGAGATATTGACGGGAGTGTTTTGTTTTACTCCATGCATGTAACCTTTTAGCCGTGGGCTAATTTTGGGGTTTGTTATACCCAGTGTTTTCGGAGTGTAAAGATATTTCTCTGATATCTGCCCAGTCAATTCATCATTTTACTATTTGAGTAAAAAAAAATCTCATTTTTCACTAGTTGAGTGAATACATCATTTTTACTATTGAGTAAAACAGCCATTCTTTTCATCGTGTGAAATTACTGTGAATTGTTCACCATTGTCCTTGTACTGTGTCAGGTCATTTATTTGTATTTATATTTGTTGCATTTTTAGGTTCGTGCGTATTATATTAATGTGCCCAATATTTGGATCTTATACACGCACGTAATTAATCAATATTCTTTTCTCATTCAAGTCATACATCAGTAAACATTGTATTTGTGTCACCATCAAAAGTGTTCTGTCGTGAGTCCGAAATCCCAACCCGGTTATCTTGTTACACAGCCTACTCAATGTCTACTTGTCATTACTCCGACATCAAATCTAATGTCGAGAACCAGCTCATGCCCGACAGTGAATCGAGACTATCATCGATTCTAGGAAGAGGGTAGGCATCATTCTCTGTAAACGCATTAAGCGCCCTATATTCCATGCAATACCTCTTCTTCCCATCTTTTTCGGCTACTACTACCACTGGGGCAGCCCAAGGGCTTACTGACGGTTCTTTAACTCCCTTTTTCAGCATGTCGTCCACCTGTATGTCAATCTCCTGTCAGAGACTGAACAGTAACCTTCGGGGCGGGACTCAAACTGGCGCGGCATTCCCTGTCTTGACAGTGTGCTTGATAAAATTTGTTCTGCCCAAGTCATCATCTTTAGCAAACACTGTGCAAAGTTCACTTAACTGTTTACTTGGGGAGGCTGCTTGATCAGGAGTCAAATGGCCGCTTGATCTGTCAAATAACTCAGACAAATATAAAGGTAGACTGCTGTTCGAATCCTATCTGGAACGGTAGACATTTTGTGTCAATAGGGCTGCACTGGCTTCAGCACAACAAACACCAGCCTGCAAGTTTACTACTTCATTAGTCAGGTTTAGCAACCCGTATTGGCACTGTTCCGTCCATCGTCTTAACAACGGCTCGCGCGACAAGGATTTTAGTTTCATGTCTAAACACTGATAGAGGCTCTAGCTCGGTTCTTGATATGTAGCTTCCCACAACCAACATTCGCCATCCAAACTCGCGTGATAACTTTCCTCTCTGCCGGGACCCTGATGTTTTCAGCCAAGGTGATATGATGACAGCCCAAAGACTCCGCAAAGTAGCACGGGTGTTTTAGTCCCTGCAATTGCAGTGTACACTGTGTAATACTAATGTCGCACTTATGCAGACGGAAAAAAATCCAACCCAAGTATTCCATCGGGCCTAATGTCAGCTACGAAGAAAACATGTCGCCTTTTGACGCCTTTCCAAGCAATCAAATATTCAGCCTGACCATAAGTTTCAATTTTGCTACTGAAGGCATTGATTAGCTGGCAATCCATTGTGGAGTTTTGGCTTTCGATGACTAAGTGTTTCATACCGCCTCATGCTGACAACATCAGCGCCTGTGTCTGCTAGCAAAGCGAGCTCTATTCCATTAACAAGACTGCGAGTACAGTCCCCGTTCTTCGTTTATATAACGTACAGGCTTGGGATTTTCTGTACTTCCTATCTTCTTAGAGTCTCCCTTAGTTGGTCTCTTTGTCTCCACTGTTCGTTGCCTTTGTTTAAAGGTTTGGTGCATTCGCTTTGGTAATGATCCCAACCATTGCAACTCCAACACTGGACCCCTGATCGCCTTGTATCACGTTGTTTATATTTCGACTGGTGCCAACGATCTAATCTTTCCCTGTTTTCTTCATTCAACTTCTTATTTTGTTCCATTAGTTGTTCTACCTTTGCTTATTAGTTGTTCAATTACAGTCTTAGCATCTGTATTCTTCTCACACCTGTCTGCAGACTCTTCATAAACTCTATAAGCAGAACGTACTGGCTTTTGCCCCTTACACCAGAACGAAGGAAAGCCTCCCATTCGGCCCCTATTCTGATGGCGTCTTGCAAACTGCTAGGGCAATGGCGCTAAATTTCAAGTTTCAGGTTTTCATCCTGGACCGCCCCTAAGAAATGATAATTTGCAAGCCTATCGCGCATATCAGGTGGGCAACCGGGATATGCCAGAGAAACCAAATTTGTATCGTTTGGCCTAATTCGGGGAGCTTTTCCCACCTTCTACTGAAACAGCTTCGGAGCCGTATCTTGTAGTACTCATCTTGGTTTCGAGGCGCAAAGCGAGCTTCCAAGGAAGCCTTCAACTTCTCAAATTCGACTTGATCGGGTTGGACCTGGAGATCTGATAAGACTTGGGGGCAACTTTCCTTAAACATGCAGCCAAGCGCAACCGCTTTTCAGTTTCGCTCCAATCATTAATCAATGAACAGTGTTCGAAATGTGTCATATAGTCGAGGAAAGGCTGAGAAACATCGTAAGTGTCTGCTTTAACTGTTGCATTAGTTCGAGTTCGAGTCAGAGAAGAGCTAAACTCTGTTTTTCCAGTGTCGACTCCTTTGATCACCTGTGAACCTGGCGTCTCTCTTCCATCTTTTATCTCAGTGCGGCTCCCGACCGATCTTTCTCTCAAAATATGGTCCATGGTTGTGCCTAAGTTTTGTAACTTCTCTGTAATGATGGTATCTATAGTCGTGACCAGTCTATCATTAGGCGAACTAATCGCTCTCTTGGATACTGGATACGTGGTTCGATTGTAACTGTCCGACCTCACTTTCTCAGGCGCACACTCCTTTATAGTTTCGAACCTCAGATCTTCAGACCTGGTACAGAATGCACATGCATTGTCATCAAATTTATCGTCCTCGCACGGAATTGAGGTCACGAGGAACTGAATATCACTATGTCCACCAGTTTTCTCTGCCTTGCATCAATAGGCGACAATGGCGACAAGATTCGCCAATGAACAGACTGAGGTAAGGGCGTATCGATTAAAGATATATGCGTACCTCTGACTGAATTCTCCTTCAGTATTCCCTACTTAGCTGTCGTGATGTACTTTGTAAGAAATTGTTGCCAACACCGATTGCTATTCAAATCGGTTGCAAACAGATGTAGAGGTATTTTTATTTGTTTTGCTTTTTCTTGCTGTTGTTGTTATTGTTATTGTTTTTCTTATTGCCAATACTGTTACAGAGTTTCAGTAAATTCAGTGATAAGTTTAACTTGTCCAAATCAGGTGCAAACAGATGTAATGTATTGTTGTTGTTGTTATTATTATTATTATTGCCAAATCTGTTATGGGCTTTCAATAAATTAATTATAAAGCTTATCAACTTAACACAGTATAGCGGGGTGGGGTGGGGGTGTTGTCACATAAAGTTTGTATTTGTGAATGGTAGCTATTCACAAATACGCAGACCAATGTATGAAGTTTTCAGCTCACTGAGAACGGAGCAGGTCTGTCAAAACCGAAATTATGGGATTTTAAAAAAATAAAAATAGAGCGAGATGAACGATTATCTTGATCAAATCTGTGTCTATATAATTTATGCAACTTTAATGAAGATGGGGGAGCGCGTTGTCAAACACGCCTTTTATTTTAGCGGTTCTTTTCTAGTTAATTAAAGAGTATACAGCCCAATCCATGAACCTGGTATGCAAGGATTTCATGGCCAACAATTCTGATCACTTTAGATCATTCGAGCTTAGTTGTTTGGGGAAAAATCAATCATCTTGCCCAGTTCTAACTACCACGTGTCGTAAAACTCTGCTTCTGACTGTCCGACCTTCTCGAAAGCTCTCCAATAAAAATGCTTTTTTACTGTATCATCGCCGCATTACATTCTCGATAAAATATTCAGTCTTAACTGAACATATGACCCAAATTAAATATTTTCTTAAGAGCAAATACATATATCTACTTTCGCAGACTAATGTCGCGAAACCAAAATGAAACTTTTAAAGGCGCTCTATCGTTATTAATATTTTTTTATTTTTTCTTATAGCACACGACTTTCTAATTGCGGACGAATAGTTTGTACGAAACATAATCAAACCAAATCACTTACAACTATCACAAAACTATTCAAACATGCCAACTCTCTAGCCACCAGAAATTTTCTTGTTACAAACCAGAGGTATTTGCTTGACCGAGCGGTGTCAAACCCTGGCGCGATTCCGCTAGAAGTCATACGTTTACCCGAATCCAAAGACTTCTATGCAATTTCTGTTGTAAATTAGAAAGTCCAACGCGTCCATTCTATAAATAAGTTTACTTTAATTAATACAAGACCACAGATCTCATAACTTTCCAATTGTCTATCGACCGCATATCTGCATGGTTTCTCTTAGTAAATCTTAAAACCTTGGGAAACAAGTCATATTGTCCAATATCGTTATATCCTTTTGGTTAATATATACATAATGCTTTACTGGGTATGTATTAACACCTTCCAAACTGTACCCATCGTTATATTGGCATCTAATTTATGATTTCATGGCCACGATTCGCATTTTTTGCGTGTTTGACATTTAAGAAGTTTGACTCCGCTTTCTACTGCTTCAGCTGTTCAACGTATCCTAGGTTTTGGACGAAAGGAAGCTGGCGATGGACGTGTATACATTGTATTGTCTTAACATATCGGGTCATTTCAACCTATGTTGAATGAATAGTATTTTAAAATTAAAACTAGTTCAAGATAGCATAGCATAGCATGTTATGTATTGCCTGAAAATAAAACGTGTTATCTAGTGCCTTAAAAATAAAACGTGTTATCGAGTGCCTCAAAACCATAATAGTTTGATGGTTGTGTGTGTAATCTGTCCATAGACTGAACTGCATATAGTACCAATTCTGAATGTGAGGTAACAAACTGAAGTAAAACCGACTTGCTAAACGTCCCATGTTAAATAGTGTTATTTATGACTTTGGACAGTTACATACTAGCATTTGCATATCCGTACATTTCTTTTGCAGTAGCCTATTTTAGTTCCTATTTAATGCTACAATCCATTCACACAATATATAATGTCAACTTTGAACATGTTTATGGAAGAAATGTGTCCCAGTTCATTATTGATGGTTCATTTAGATGGTCCTAACTTAAAATGTGATTTGGGATTCTTTTGCAACCTTTTTCTTAAAACTAGTTACCATGTTAGAAATTTGATTTCAAAGTCACGTTGAATGCTTTGGTGATTCATTGTCTTATTCTCTTATTGTTTTATTTATATTGGCTTGTATGTTGTTTGTTTGTTTTTTTTTTTTTTCGATAGTCTTTCGGTCCAGCTTCACCCATTTACTCGATAACATTTATTAAAAACTGTTCATAAGTTAGAAAATAAAATTAGTTATAATAAACACATTTGCAATATTGAAAATGTTCCAAAAACACACCTCGCATGTCAGATGAAACATGAGTTAGAAAGCATATTATGGTATAAAGAGACCCAAAAAAAATAACTAAATGAAATTTTAAATTTTGTTTTAGGTTTTTTAGAAAACACGTTCCTACGAAGACTCTCAGCACTCTCGATGGCTTAGGCCAGCCGAGCGGTGACTGAAAATGTTCGTAAATTAATTTGTTTTGATTTTTCTAACAGTCTTTGTATTACCCCCGTACTGTTTTACTTATTTGGACATACAGATCTATAAACCTCGATAGGGAAGTTCTTTTTTGTGCAAGAAAAGGAGCGTTAATTAGAAGTGGGTTTTCTAGTAGAATAACTACTGTATACCCCTGTCTGTCTTCGCTTCTTCTCTGCATGTATCAAATCTCCAATGTTTATGAAAAGCGTTAACATGCATGTCTTGTCATGAGGGCATGTGTACTTTACAGATTTGTTTCGTTTCTTTTTTGCGAAAGTTTGTTTGTTTTTTTTGGGGGGGGGGGTCTTACAGTGGATGCCTCGATGCAAGCAACTGTTAAGATGGTGAAGTATCTAATTTCTCATTTATAATAATTTCCACTTCTAGGAAAATAAATCCATTTTCTATTTCTGTTCCTGAATGCTTTTAAATATGTATGTGGCACATCTGACTTTATTTCAAATGCTTAAAAATAAAAACAACGAAAATTTCAATCAAGCAATATTATGTCATTTGTTGGTGTCATACTCAAAGGATGCGGGCATCATTAATGCTCTAAACGGATTCATTGGAATACTTTTTCTCTATCGTACTGTGTGAAGCGGAAACATCAAAGCTATAAGGCAATTCAGTATTAGCACAGTCATATGACCGTGATGCCTATATAAGGAAGTCAGTCGACAGCGAGGTCGCATTGAAATTGAGTCGACTGATTCTTGCTGAACGTAGCAAAACCAAGTAGATTTTGTTTTCACATCTTTAACATTTAAGAAATACAACACAAAAAGGAAAGGAAAGAAAGAAGGAATAAGAAATACGATGATCATTTGACTAAAAAACTATATACGTCAGAATTTATATAAATGAAGCACACGTGCGATGTCACTATTTATAGAAAGCATAAAACTCTGTGATTATGTTGCAAGAGATGCTATCAAGCGGATGGTAATCATCCTGTTAGACACTGGTCGAAAACCCATGACTGCTCTCTCAATATCCATGTATACCATAAATCCAACTCCATGCTTATGATTGTCCTCATGTCCACTGAAGAAAATCCTGCGTCGTTCATCGGTTGATCTCTCTCTTCCAGCACATCTCGCGGAGTCCAATGATGTGCCATTGGTATCTTCCCGTCTCATGGGTCAGCTCCTTCAGTTTCCTTGCTAGTTTTAATGTCCTGACATTCCATGTTCCAATGGTGATTTTATCTCATGCCCGTACTTTGATGGTGGTTGCATCAGTAGCATACTTATCATCTCCGTCCCGAATGGCGTGGCCATTGGTAACCCTGACTGCGACCGATCCGTTCTGAGAACTCTGTCTATTGTCATTTAGTCATCTCCGGTTTATCAAGGTCAGTTGCACCTGGTGGAGCCCATCCCTCTCCAGGCTGTAGACCACAACTGATATTCATATTACCATATGTCTTGTCTGGTTTCAGACATGCGACCGTTGAGTTTATCTTGGAACCTCTGTGCCTTCGCTGTTGATTCAACTTGGAAAGTTTCTGATTTTCATATAGGTGGCGATCTACAGATATTAAGTACTTCTGACAGACAGACATGTGGAAGGTGAAATTGTTTACGTTTACAACAGACATATTGGAGAGAGTGTTGGCATCCCTCTATGTTACGTTCATGTACTGTATCTGAAATTTCTGTACATATTATACTTGTGGAAATCGTCCATGATCAAAGCACACAGCTGACCAAAATGTCACATCTCGCGTGCTCTAACTAGTCCAAAACAGACTAAATGTATCGGTTATTAAAACAGGAAAAAAAAAAATCTTTTGCCAGAGTAGGCACTATCAGCTTTTGAAAGTGCACTCAATGAATTACAAAATATATAAAAGTTCAAAAAAGTTATTGGTCGTTCTTTTTTCAATTTACCCTTTTAGACGTTCAGGAAATTAAAATGGCCAAGCGGAGTTGGCAGTATTTTTCGTAGGTGAACATCTGAGGTAAGGCCAAGCTGTACACTCTATATCTCAATTACACCCATCACTCAATAACCACAATGAAGGGAATTAAAAGTGATTTTAATAATAGCTAAGAGATCCATTTTTCAGACAGTTAGGATAACCAGTGAGGACAGCCCTGGAAATTATTTTCCTTAAAAATTAAACTCTATGCAAAGTAAAAAACTTCAAAGCGCAACTATAGACAATTCCAGCAAAGTATAAAGCTTTTGGCTGAACAGACAACCAATAATAGCACAGCATAAAGCTTTCGATTGAGCAGACAGTCAAGAGCAATACAACATAAAGCCTTCGGTTGAACAGCCAGCCAGTCGTAACCCAGCATAGAGCTTTCAGTTGAGCAGACAGCCAATAGTAAAACAACATAGAGCATTCTATTGTATACACAATATACATACAGTCAACTTTCAAACTCGCTAGGTATAATACAGTTTCACCCATTAATTTATAACATAAAATATATAGATTATATATCACATATTGTATATGGTAACTTGGCTGTATGTGTAATAATCATTAGTCTGTGGAGTTCGGATTGAGGTGACTTGTCGTGAGATGTACTGCGATGCATCGCTATAAATCCGTAATTAGAGTCTAGAAGGCATAAATAGATCCGCTGCTATTATCTTGTAAGCTGTCTTTATTCATGTTGGTCCTGTTACAGGTTTATTTTCAGTCGTTTTGTCTTAATCAGCACAGAAGGTCTATACATTCAGACAAGTATAAGGACAAAGACTGAAAACACATCACAAGGCCAATAGACAAATAACTGTTTTACAACAGTGTTGTCAATTAACATTTGAATAGTACAATACCATCATCCTCATTTAACGTTATTAAGTAACATTTTAGAAGTTGTGTAATACATGCAAAACAATAAATAACAAGCCGTGCTATATCAACCATTTCTTTTCGCTTTAAAAGAGGTCTTCCAACGATAGCGTATGGACTGTTGGACTCTATTCCTTGCTTAAGATAGAGCTGTATAAGCCTTTTATGTTACCTGTCTAAAGGTCCATTGTCGTATAGGCACTGTATATGAGCTGGTCTAAAATTCATATGTCGTATGGGCACAATCTATGAGCTCTTCTAAAATTCCATTTGTCATATAGGCACTATATATGAGCTGGTCTAAAACTCATATGTCGTATGGGCACAATCTATGAGCTCTTCTAAAATTCCATTGTCGTATAGGCACTATATATGAGCTGGTCTAAAACTCATATGTCGTATGGGCACAATCTATGAGCTCTTCTAAAATTCCATTGTCGTATAGGCACTATATATGAGCTGGTCTAAAACTCATATGTCGTATGGGCACAATCTATGAGCTCTTCTAAAATTCCATTGTCATATAGGCACTGTATATGAGCTGGTCTAAAACTCATATGTCGTATGGGCACAATCTATGAGCTCTTCTAAAATTCCATTGTCATATAGGCACTATATATGAGCTGGTCTAAAACTCATATGTCGTATGGGCACAATCTATGAGCTCTTCTAAAATTCCATTGTCATATAGGCACTATATATGAGCTGGTCTAAAACTCATATGTCGTATGGGCACAATCTATGAGCTCTTCTAAAATTAAATTGTCGTATAGGCACTATATATGAGCTGGTCTAAAACTCATATGTCGTATGGGCACAATCTATGAGCTCTTCTAAAATTAAATTGTCGTATAGGCACTATATATGAGCTGGTCTAAAACTCATATGTCGTATGGGCACAATCAATGAGCTCTTCTAAAATTCCATTGTCATATAGGCACTATATATGCAGTGGCATCACAAGGGTTGGTGTAACCCAGTGCGGTAACTTATGGTTTCACCCCCATGGACCTCCTTCCTACACAAAAATTCAAAACTTTTGTAGACAGTCATGTGCAGTAACTCATGATCTCATCCCCATGGACCTCCTTCCTGCACCTTATTTCAACATTTTTATATACAGTAATTTTATGTCACCCCCTCTGACGGTGTTACCCGGTGCGGTCCGCAACCCCCGCATCCCCCTAGTGACGCCACTGTATATATGAGCTCATCTAAAACTCTAAGGTCGTATGGGCCCTGTATATTCGACCTTGTCTATAGCTCTAAGGTCGTATATGCCCTGTTTATGACCTTATATCGTTATGTCTATTTAATTTGCATTGCTTGTTAGTCTTTTTGATAGTTTATTTTTTCATTTCATTATATGCTGTGGATAATGAACATTGTATCTAGTGCCTGATTTTGTCCTAAATCAGTGACAGTTTTGGTAAACAACTTATTTTCTCAGTGTGGGATCATTATCTTGAGCTGAGTCAAGGACATTTTATATCTAAAAGCTAGGCTACGGGATGGCTGTCATATGACTTTCTAAATTATGTTTAAGAACTTTCTAGAACAATGTACTTTTGATCCTTATCCGGGGTCTCTTTTGACGTCTTATTTTAAAACAAAAATCTTGTTTATTTTAAAGTTAGTCATTCGTGCTTTACGATCTAGCAGAATCAATTGGTATTATTGTTGTGTCTAGTAGTTCATTTGGTCTGGAGTTTATTAATTCAAATTATTTAATTAAAGTGATTTTCCTCTGGAAATACAGAGTGCTCATGGAAAAAATAATGTTCTTGAATAAAGGCATTCACTGGGATTTATAATGAATTCAAACCTGAAATTATATTACTGTGTTTCAAAACCAGATTTTTGGTACAACACCACGACAAAGGACACCACAGACACATCCACAATTTCGACGTTGGATTTAACGTGGATTTCCACCAACGTTTTTATTCAGAACGTTAATTATTAGGACTTGTGTCTGTAATTCTAGGATTATATTGGGATTTAATTTGCAATACCGTTCATATTTATTGGCACTTTGTGTTCTAGGGAAATAATTTATTTGTTGAATTTTACAAAGTTTGTTGCTTTTCACTCCATTCTGTTACTTATTTTAAGAGCATAGACTCGTTGCAATATATATATATATATATATATATATATATATATATATATATATATATATATATATAAAGTATCCATTTTCTTAGGTACCACAGTGTAATTATATCTATTTGAATGTGTACTGCTATCAATTATATTATTATTGTTACATACTGTGATTTTGCTTTCATCATAAGAAAACAGTATGGAAATAAATATTCTATGTACGTTATGTTTCTGTTCTTCTGACTGGTTCCTTTCGCCCGTCTTCAAAATAGAAATTCATCTCAAAAGCGCTTGGACATTTTCTTTCACTACAATGCCGTTCTTTGTCACGTTTGTTTCCTGTATTAACGTTTCCTCCGCAAAAGCGATATCAAGATGATTCATTATATATGGAATGATTTGTACTTGCTATGGGGTGTGTGGATATGGTTGTGAGTGCGTAGGTGTGCACGTGTGTGTGTGTGTGTGTGACAGGATGACCTTCCGATATATATATATATATATATATATATATATATATATATATATATAGAGAGAGAGAGAGAGAGAGAGAGAGAGAGGAGGGAGGGGGGAAGGCAGTCTTTGGAATTTTCATATTTAATTAATAATAATCGATGTTTAGAACATTATAATAGGTTTAAGAAACAACAACAACAACAAAGCATTAAATAGATCACAGCATGTGTACCACGTAAGCGACAAATGTACCGTATGATGTCGGCAGGGTTTGCAACTTTGTATAAGTGATAAACACTGTAGATATATCCCAAGGAAAGCGCACATATACCGTTACGACGAACCATATTCTTGTAGGTTACTTGTTGTAATTTATATTGTAAACTGTTCATCCAGCACAAATTCTTTTTCCCTCTCACTCCATATTTCTGCGTAGTTTGTCCGTTATGCTTGAAAGGGGAGGGGGGAACAGAAAGCAGAAAGGATTGCGATGAAATTGCTTACCATATTAAATTCATTTAGAAAACGGGGATTATTAAAGTTTTTATCGTTATTTTCATACGTCACTAATGATTAATGTGTGGAAATTCATAATTGATCTTGTGATTTATCTATGCATATTATTGTTCCATGGACGGATCATAGTTTGATATACCACTTGTATTGGTATATCAAATTGCTTTATGCCAACACTTTTAAAGCCATGTTATTTGCAAATATATGTAATTAATGTGATTAATTACTTGTGTGTTAGTTTTAAATTTCTTTTTTATTTTATTTTATTTCATTACATGTTATTGTAATGATAACTTTATTCACTGGATTTGACATTTTCCCAGAAAATTCAGTACAGTTCTGTTAAACCTCATAAACACGCAATAGTTTGAAACTTTGTATATTTTGGTGACCTAGATTTCAAGCCAGTTTCAGATCTTTAGTAAACAACTTTTAAAACAAAATTATTATTGAATTTTATAGTAAGATTCGTTCAGTACAATCGAATTCGCCAATGGCGGACGTGACAGCTGGCATATAATGTTACTACGTCGCTTGAAAGGAAGTAATCACGTGACCTATCAGGTGATCCGTTTTGCATTTTAGTTATAGTCAAAATTGACGTTTCATAGTGATTTTTGGTCAGTTGTAATTTATACCTTCGGGCTCGAAGGTATTATTTTTGTTGTTGCCAGTTTGATTTGAGTTTTTCTATTTTTCGGAATTAATGATTTATTTACTCTGGAAAATACTTTTGCTCATCAGAATTCTTGGACAAAAACAAAGACATTTACTGAAAGTTATTCGGAACTCTAAAGCCGGAATATTATTCTTGGTGATTCAACAAGGAACTGTTGGCACGACAACACAAAACAGGTTAGAGAGGACATCATCGTCTTGCATCTTGGAACTTCATCGGGATTCGAACTTTGATTCACTTAGACTATTTTCTTTGTTACTTTTGTACAAGCCTAGACACGTAACAATACATACATACATATATATATATATATATATATATATATTGTAACGCCGACCCGGCTCTTCAGAGTTCTTTAGTACTGTTTTGGTGAGTACATGAATGCGTGGTTATCAGGGTTCGAAAAGCGAATAGCCAGGACAACATCAAAAGGAGGTTCGACTGTTGGTTGGATTGTGGTCAAGTATCCAAAAGAACGACGCAGTCAGTGTGTGTTCAACAAGAATATTTTTATCAAATAATGAAATTCATTATTTAAAGGTTGTGTGAAATAAAGAATATATTAAATTTGACAGTACTGTATTATGTCTTTCCATTGTCACAATACAAATATAGTTTTTATGGAAATATATTCATCATTTTGACTAGAATTTAAATGAATAAAGTTCACACATGTTTCTTCTTTGCAAATCAAATACAGTGTGTGATCATTTAAGTCTTACTACGCACCTGGGTGTAAGGTTGATAACCTGGGTGGACCCTTTACCTAACCTGGTTGTGCAACAACCTGGTTGGGTTTTAACTAAAATATACAAGTCAAGTAATAAATAGAATATGTATCACTCAGAATCCAGGTAGTAAACACAAACCAAGGCTGATTTTGCCACCTTGTAGGTGGACTGGTATCAGTATGAATTTCTCAGAGGGTTTGCATTATTACTTTTTGTGGAGATTTCCACCATGTTATTTTCCTCCTTCATCTCTATACTCTTACTCAACCCTGATGGTTCACCAGACAGACAATCAAGCTATTTCTTTTGACAGTTTGCCATCAATGCCCCCCTTCGCAATTCGCGCTGTGAGTATTTATAGTCCTAAGTAGCCAATCAGAATCGAGAGTTTTGTCATTCGGTTAAGTTCGTGAGTTGCCGTTAAGCTGAGTTAGGCCCAAGAACAAAACTCAAAAGTGATCAAACGAATCGAGCGCGCGTGGAGCAGTTAACCGACAATATCAGAGATTTTTACAGATGGGCCAAACGTTGCCCGTAAAGATCAAACGAAGAAGTAAAGATGACAAAGCTTGAAAGGAATAGTTAACGAAAGACACAGGGAGTATGGCGTGTGTAATTTATGGCTTGTTATGAAACATTACTAGAGATATTTGTTCACGAAGTCAGCAATGCATAGCGTGTTCTAAAAATGGTAACCGCACACATTTTAAATTTCCACGGTGAAACCAAAAATTCCACCTTATAATGAGATGGATATGCTCTGGTTTATATAAATATGATGTCTAATCGTTATTAATATTTCCAATAATAAGACTTAATGCATTTAGGAGTTGTTTCTTTCTTGTGTTTCTAGACTGA
Source organism: Megalonaias nervosa (assembly GCA_016617855.1). Lineage (NCBI taxonomy): Eukaryota > Metazoa > Mollusca > Bivalvia > Unionida > Unionidae > Megalonaias > Megalonaias nervosa. The sequence goes on from JAECUM010096252.1 coordinate 27,115, forward strand.
GCCTTAGTTTCGTAAAAACGTGAATGAGATGCAATACACAAATTTAATAGAGAATGTAGGACGGCGGCGTTACATGTTATATATATATATATATATATATATATATATATATATATATATATATATATATATATATATATATATATATTCCCACAACCACACATACACCAAGTTTCAAAAGAGCGTGAGAGATGTCAAAGTCGTTTTTAATTTATTTCCTGTCAAAAGACTGTCCGATTAAAATTGTTGGTGGTGGCATGAGTGTACTTAGGTTTTGGTGACAGTGACTTCAACTCAGAAATCTATCATTGGATATGTAAAATATATAAGAGCGACTTTGCTATTCGATGATGTTTATTGCAGGGCCATTTGTGCTTAATAAAGTTACTGGGTACATTTTATTATAGGAAAAGTCGCAGTATTGGTCAAACCAGACAGAATCTGGAAATTGTTCATAAATCAATGTTGGTCAAGATTTTTAAATCATTTCCGCTTAACATGCATATGATGTACGGCATAAAATCAATAAAAGCATGAAACAAGTTAGCTGAAATAGGTACAACTGTTCTGGAGCAAAAAAAATTTGCAAAACATAAACAACTTCCTCCATATCATTGATTCATGTATAAATATATAGCGTATTGGAAATAAATATCCTCTTCATAAATCGATGGGGAGCTCATTGATATGGCATATACGCAAGAGGTATAAAATAAATATGGTAAAAAATAAGTAATATAAATTGAAAGACAATTAAAACAAATGCCAAAGATGAAATAGTAAATGTTCTGTCAGAACACAACAAGGTTCATCGAGATGTATCTGTTCAGACATCAGATATCTAACTGAAGTAGTTCTTCTACAGATGCTTGATCATATCCAGTACAACTGTCTAATAAAATCACCCAAAATACAAACGTATACCGAGTGACTGAAGTGTACGAAATAGCATGAAATATGAGTGATTGGAATAAAGCTTTTGCATCTTTGAAATTCTAACAATTACACTTACACAAGTCAGCTACCTTGCTGGAATATTCAGAATGAAGTTCAAGTAGACATGTTATTTTTAAATAAATATAGCGCACAATAAACAAAGCACATTAAATAAAATACAAAATAATCCACTTATAAATACAATTTTTATCCACTTGATTTTCTTTCTATGTATATGACAGTGCAAGGTCACTCGTAGTTTGTTGTTCAAAATGTTTATGACAGTGCATGGCCACGTGTAGTTTGCTTCTGTCTGTGTGTGTCACAGTGCAATGGCGCTCGTGGTTTGTTTCTGGCTGTGTGCGTGACAGTGCAAGGCCATTCTTGATTTGTTTCTGGCTAACAGTATACTTGGAAATGCATTAAGGCTACTTATATGAGAGTACCTGCACATGATCAAACCAAATTAAACCAGACAGTAATTTGCAAAATTCAAATTATCTCACTATCATATGAAATCGCGTGTAGAAGTATGGAAGTATTTCTAGAACACTTGTAAATTAGAAATTACTGCCATGTCTTGCAACGGTAGGTGAACATTTCTAGTATAGTAAACTTGGAATTATTACCATCTCGCGTAAGGATAGATAATTTCTTTGAGCACAATTCTAACGCTGAAATTAGTCCCATCATCTACCACAACTCTGAGTTAACGGAACTTGTGTGGCTCAGTGGTTAGCGTACCGGTAAGGGTACGGGTTCGAATACTACATCGGACCAGCCTGGGTCAGCTACCGTGATGCCCATGGCATTTTACTCCAGCTGCCTCGGCATTAAATAACCTACCTATGTTGCTGTGCTGTGCAAACCACCAAACCAAACACAAATTATGAGCTAGCACGGCTCAGAAGCAGTGTGGAGACAGCCAGCAACCGCTTGTCCTCAGAACGGCAATGATAAACTATCTCGGCGGACAATAAGATGTACTGTATGAAGAATAGCATAATTAGGGGAACAGTAGTTTGAAATTTTGTTGGGTAAATAATTAAATTATGAAGACATCGACTGATTCAAAGCAAGATGGAAAACAATTGATCAGCTCTGCCGCTAGGAAAGAATTTCTCATCTCATCTCATCTATGCCTGTGGCCACTGCTGGGGCATAGGCCGCCAACAAACTCTCTCCAACCATCTCGGTCTTGAGCAAGTCTCTCCAGCTGTCCACACGTGGGGACAGGAAAGAATTTAGAGATATGAAAAAGCAAAGTTTAAGCAGAATCAGAATGAAAAGTCTTAGAGACTCATTCAAAATAAAATATAACTGCGTGCGGATTTCACGTTGGGAACAATCAAAATTAGACTGAGCTATCCAGTGATACTGAAGAGTATTTAATAAAAACAGATCATTAACAATGTCAACAATTCAATTAAAATGTTCAAGTAGGGCTACCCTTAGCCATGAAATGCATGGCACGGACTACCAAGAAAGTAGAATAAACAGAGGACAGAGAATATTGCCAGATAAAAAGACGAATGAACATGATAAAAAGAGGTGAAACGGACAGTGTCATTAGACCTAGTAGTATAATTATAGGCTTTGTGCATTTTCATTACTTATAATGATCAATATCTTCTATATCCATGACGTGCCATTAAATCCCACGCGAATGTGTGATTTAAGCAAGTGTACACTAACCCATGGTGAACCTTCTTCAGTGTGACAACAAGTAATGCTACTAGGCAATCAGGTCAATGCACTGCTGCAGACGCCTACCACTGAAAGGAGTAGTTAATAATCCAATGATAAAATTAAAACAGTTAGTGAATATAATAGCAGTAGTGAGGATCATCGAGAATGAAATAATTAGAGCGGTACCTTTAGCATTATAATATAACAATGGCATACACATTCACTGAACATGAGAAGAAACACGAACAAATTGCACAGCGATGCATAAGTAAGACACCTTGCTAAATTTACCAATCATCTGTCTGAGCAAAAAATCGGCAGCATGGACTGTAGGTATCAGTGGCACAAAACGTTGGAGGTTATTAGGTATCATTGCAAAAGGAGTGGCGTACTAGTTGGTGTAAGATATTCTCAAGACTTAGATGTACCTCATTCTGATTTCAGATCAAAGGAAATTTTTTGTCTGAGTTGAGACCTTGCCTATCTCACCAGGAAGATGCGTGTTTATTTATCAGAATCTGATGTGAGATTAAAAATAACTTTTATAGTTGGAGAAAAGTATCATGCAGTTGATGGTTTTCAATTTGAGTATTCTCCTCTGTGGTATAAAACGTTGACTTCTATACGAAAGTATATAAAGCAGAAACTGATAAAACGAGGACAGATGGAAACAACTGCACATTCAATTTCGCATATATATATATATATATATATATATATATATATATATATATATATATATATATATATATCTGTCTACCTATCCAAGGTGTATGCCTTAGAAAATATAAACTCTGAGGTAGAACATGGTATTAAGAATATTCCAAATTTTTTTTTATTGCGTTACGTGTTGGTCTGGGTGCTCGACCATACATTAAAGGTGCTAAAGGAGCAAAGTCACGTAATCAGCTTTGCCCGCCATCCGGATCTGTTTGCGATGATTATCGTGCTCACTGGGAAAGAGTCGCCAACGCAATAAATATAGAACCAATGATAGTAGAAACACCCGACAACGTCAACACTCTTGATCAAAATGATAAAGAAGTCAATGAAATAATAGCAAAGATTGAAGCGATTGAACGTTCTGATCCTGATAAAGTAAAAAAAAATTTAAAAAATGTATTCACGGAACTTGCAATTAGACAAAGATTTTCCCCTATATAACAGTATGCCTACAGTCAATCCGTTGAGGAGAATCGCAAGAAAGTGTGCACAATCGTGCGGTATGCAGAAGGCTGGCATACTTGAGTTACTAGGACTCGAAAATGAACAACAGCCGGTTGTGCAGCAACTTTCACCGGACGAACCACATCCGCTTGTAACGGCAACGTTAACGGGGCAACAACTGAAAGAATCTAAGCAAGAACGTGGAATAAAAATACCAAAAGGAAAAAGAAAAGCTGATATACATGCATTATTAAGTCTCACAGTTGAACCGCGTCTGACCGTAAGATAACTTCGTGCAACAGCAGCACGATTAGATATCAAGATTCATTTCCTTGCAAAGGGAAATTGCACACAAAGTTCAGGAAGAAATTACTGTTGAAATTACCGTTGACGCATTACAGTCACTATCACCGCTGAAGCCGTTGCCTATGTTCAACAGAAAAGTTCCAGAATTTAAGTTGTATAAAAGTTATAGTAATCTGCTAGATTACCGGTCTGCGATTACATGAGTATATAAGGGAAACATACATTATATCAAATTTTTTCAGCACGTGCGTGAGACGGCGTTGCCGTCCAAAGTCAAGGCTGTCATTGTTCTCAATACCTTGCATGGCCGTGCCGATTCCTGAGAGAGATAATAAAGATCAACCTAGAAAATACAAACAGTACCTAGGCGAACTTAAGTTTGGTAACATTGAATTCCCTATACAAGTTACTGATATCGTTAATTTTAAGCCACTCAACCCTGACAACGTGAATAATTTCTTTGGAGTAAAGGAATGCATCCAGTGAAAATTGCGTAGTATTATAATGATTTCGTATTACTGAGCGATATCGATGGTTCATTGATACGGTATCATTATGCGAGGAACATAGATTTTTCACCAATGGTTTAGCTTCACAGCGGTAAAACGTTTCCATTCAGATGTTGCAGGAATGTGTTTAGCACACAACCTTTGCTTGACAACCATAATATTTAAAGTGGCGGAATCAGTGAAAAGCCTGGTAAGAATATTTTGTACTGCGGAGCAACGAAAAATGAAATCCCTGTATGTAATTAAATCGAACTTCGAATGTCTTAACATTACAATGGACTATCCTTTGGTTTTAAGTACAGCCCAAGTTGTGGAACACGTCCTATGGGGGTTCTGTTATACTGCTGCCGTTGTTGATGTTCTTGCTGCTGGCGCTTCGAGTTCAAAGGTGACCATGACATCACTAACTGGTTTTTCTGTGAGTACGTGAGTGACTGATCAAGCCAATTTGTGCTTTGAACTGTCTGTGGCACACTTTATAGTAGATGCCACTTGTGTTTGCTTGAATAATAGAGGAAGTGTTGTGGTTCTGAGATTTCCGCTACTCTTGTTCTGCACTGCCTATGCAATTCTTTTCCGTTCAAAGTCTCTTGTTCCAGTATGTATCGACGAGTCTCACTCAACCAAGTGGAGCTATCCTGTGTGATTTCATTCCAAGATTTAGGGTCATTGTTGAAGTTATTCAGGGAGGAACTGAGGGAATCTCCCGCTGTTTCTTCGGTCCAGTGAAAAGTTACCCTATAACCGTAGCCATTTGTGTGCAGGTCTGCAGCTACAGCTCCAAGTATATCCACAAGGAATCCGCTGAGGGACAGGAATAGGTTCATGACTTGCGCGTGAGTTGGACTTACGTGAGGGAACGTTGAGAAGAGTCTCTCTCTCTCTCTCTCTCTCTCTCTCTCTCTCTCTCTCTCTCTCTCTCTCGTCCGGGCCTGTCTCAATTGAAAGGCAAGACAGTGTCGAGACGTCTGTAGGCAGGCCTCGATGCATAGGATGACCATATACTGCAGTTAGTCAGATGTGACGGGCAGACTGAGCTGGCAGTCTTGGTGACTAACGTGATCAGTATTTATGCGTCGACGTTTCGTGATACAGTTATGCGTGTGTACAAGGTCGACCCACGCCCTACTTCTCGTCACCGGAAATGACCTGGGATGCGCTGCTCTCAAAACCCAAGGTGGAATTATAACTATTCAACGATAATGACCAGAATATGTTTGTTGGAACTTTGTATCCAAGGTGTGATTTATATGGCAATCCAACGAAACAGCCAAAACGGGTAAAACCATGACCTAGTGACCAGCTACATCATGTATCTTTAGCTCTACAGTCTGTGTGGGCAATGATGTAGCTCGTGTCCGTTGGCGAGCGCACATAGACATTCCCAAACACGTATATGAATACAACAGGAACATCGACCATGAATAATTCTTTGAAGCTGATATTGATTATCCTCTGGATCCAGAAGAGTTTTGGTGCCTTGATGGTAATTGTCCCGATAACAATGTGGAATTGTGAACGAATACAAACGCAAATATACTGAATGCATTAAGCCTGTCCCGAATCTTTGACTGAAAACAACTATGCAGTCCGCGTACGAAACCTGCAGTTGTATTTACGACTGCGAGATAACTGGATGTTTAAATTTCGCCAGATGGATTGGATGGAGCTTAATATACTATACAGATTAAGGAGAATCTGCTCACAAATCCCGGGAACGAGTCTGAGAAAAACTTCATCAAACAGAAGAACGACGCAATGTCCGGTAAAATGTTTGAGAATGATGGAAACCGAATCGGCGTTGATCGTGTTCTTGACATTGAGCAAGACAAGCTCAACTGGTTAATTGCGGACGCTCCATTTCATTCAGCAGTGCACAGCAAGAAAGAAAAGCTGACGTTGACAAAGCCGATATATTTGGGTCCATCTGTATGAGGTTGGTCGAAGCGTTTGATGTATGAGTTTGATATGCTTGTATCAATCCGCGCTGACAGCATGAAGCTGCTCTATACGGACACAGATTCGCTCTTGATGCATATCCCAACATATGACGTGTAAGCGGATATGGCTGGACCAAACTTGGTACACTAATTCGATACCAGCTAGTATCCAAAAGACCATACGCTGTTTAGTAACACCCACAGAAAATCATAGGAAAATTCTGTTGATATGTTGTCCACTAGTAGGGGACATACCAGTCAGCTGCTTAACAGGCAGACAATGTTCTCAGAGTAATACAACTTTTATTAGGTCATCATGTACATACTACACATTCCATCATAGGCTAGTAACAGACATCAGTCATGTGACTACACTGAGAAGCTGAATGAATCTACTATGCTCTGTTTCAAATTATGCTACATTAATTTTATTCAACGTCCCCTTTTATTTAAAGAACTAGTTATCTCTACTTTATTAAATGATTAATACAAATACTTGGGATATGCTAGACATATAGTGTATATTGAAAGCTAAACTTTAAATCATTGCTGTCTGAATCTATTATCAGATTATCAGTTCATATTCACTAACCAAAACAATGTAAATTAACTGACTAGGGTCTATATGTTAAGAGTTAATAATTCACTTGTAGCACACAATGTCTTTCAAATAGACAGGCTCACTAATATTTCTCTTGGGTCTGACAACTTGGTACAGTCGTCGTCGTTATATTTGAATTTGGCAATGCGTCATCTTTAAGATTATCTGAAGGTGACATTCCGGAGCTAATTGATTCACTTGGTGTTGCAGTTATTTGATCTTTGTGGCTCTTTGTCGGTACATCAGTGTTCTCAGGTTCACGTAATGGTGAAGTCTCCCGGATGCGTACTTTTATCTTTGTGGGTCGTATGTGCACACGATTCCGTCTATACGTTCCTTCATCCTGACTTCCCACGATGTACGAGAGTTCACTCAGTCTTTCCTTGATTTTACCAAGATTCCAAGAAGATTACAACCTGACTACAACTTGCCATACTTAAGTTGTCGACTTCTATGAAATTTGAAAAATAGTCGATCACAACAAGATACTGTCTACCCTTGATTTCTAACAGATCCATGCCCACCTTATTCCAAGGTCTGTCTCCATTACTGTGCTGTAAAAGCAGATTTCTTTGGTTTCTAGGTTTGCATTCCTCACATGGTTCACATGAATCAACTATTTGTTTAATTTCTTCTGCCATTCCAGGCCAAAATATCTTTCCTCTAGCTCGCCTCATCATGCTATCGTAGCCTAAATGAGCCCTGTGAAGACGATTCTTCATATCCTTTCTCAATGATTTGCGAATTATAACTGCATCTCCTTTGCCAATTATTCTATCTTGAACGCTAAGGACATCCCGCATATCAAAATATGGTAACGCTGAGTATGGCACTTTTTGTCTGTAGCTTCAGGCCATCCCTCAATAATGAGTTCCATAGGTAACTGCATATCAGTGTCTTCCAAAGTTGCTTTCTTGACTTCTTTAAGTCTCGCATTGGAAAGTTCAAGATCCTTGGACGTTCAGTTTTTATGCCGAGAGTTTCTAGATAGGCTCGGCTTAAGGCATCAGTGATAGCAAGATTTACTGCTTTCACAAATCTAAATTCTATGTCATATCAAAAAAGTTTCATCATGATATCTTGTAATCGTTTTGGGGCTTTACTCAAAGGCTTCTTTAGTAGCACCGTTAACGGTTTGTGATCATTTTGTATTATGACTTTTCTTCCATACGTGTATTGGTCAGAAAGTTCTAAACCACAAAGCATCGAAAGAGCTTCCTTTTCAATTTGCGCTCACTTTCTTTCGGACAGTTTCAGTGCTCTCGACGCAAATTCAACTGGTCTACCATCCTGAAGTAAGACAGCACCCAGTCCAATTCTTGCTACTATCTACTTGTAGTACGACTTCTTTCTTTACGTCAAAATATGCCAGCACTGGTGCTTCGGTCAGCCTTTTCTTAATTCTCTGGAATGCAGCCTCGCATTCTTCAGACCAATTCCAGACAGAATCTTAACGTGCAAGTTGACGAATCGGTTCCAGTTCATTTGCAAGGTCTGGAAGAAATTTCGCCATATACTGCACCATGCCTCTTCACGTCAGAAATATCCGTTGGTGTGGGCATTTCGTGTATTGCCTTGACCCTTGCGTTGTATGCTTTGACTCCTTCACTAGTTATTCTGTGCCCATGCAATATGATTTCAGTCAATCCTACTTCTTTCTTGTTTTCATTTAACATGATATTCGTTCGATGCATCGTTTGTACAAGTTTTACAAGTTTTTCTCTTTGTCTAGTTTCGCATCTTGTTCAGAGCTTCCACATCCAGCAACAATTATATCATCTGATATAGTGAAAACACCATCCAAATCTCAAGTGCTTCGGTGAGTTTTCTTTGAAAACTTTCGCAGGAGACCTTTAGTCCAAATGGTAACCTCGCCCATCTGTAACGACCAAAATGTGTAATCATTGTAGTTAGTTCGCTTGATTTCTGATCACGTCTCCCATGCCAGCATGCCTCACAGACATCTTGTTTACTGAAGACTTTTGCATTAGCAAGTTTCGGTAACACATCCTCATGTGTCGGACGTTTTGCATGTTCTCTCATGAGCTCAGTATTTAGTGGCCGTGGATCTATGCAAACACGCAAATTTCCATTCTGCTTTCATACAACAGCCATCTGACTAACACACTTAGTCGGTTAGGTAACAGGTATTAGAACTTCTCTTTCGACTAACTTATCTTTTCTCTCTTCACGTCTTCTTGAAGTGAGGGTGGCAACTTTCTGCACGGCAATGTTTCGCTGAAATTTAGTTGTCGACTGTAAGAGTTGCTTCCCCTAGATCACCGAGTTTCTTAGTGTCGACCATAGCAATAAACCTGGCACTGTTAACAGTAATCAATCCCATTTGCTGAATAGTTTTCGATCCTAGGAGATTCATGTAACCATTTGGTGCAACTACTAGAGTAGCAATAGTTTCTTCCCCATTGCTCGGGTTAATACTTTTCAGATCAGCTTCTCAAAGTGGTTTCATATGTGACTTATTCCACATTTGTAAGGTTAGTGTTGTCTGTCTGACTTGTTCTTTACGAACATAATTCTTGCAGATAGTATTGATGTCGGCGCCGCTATCTAACTGGAAACGCACTTCACAAGCGTTGACATTCATTAATGCACAAATGTTCTACTCTTCTGACTGGTTTCTATGGTATTAAGCCAATTTTCATCATCTCCTGTTTGTTCTTCGTGCGTTGTACTAGCACTAACTAAATGGATTTTCATGCATTTCACTTTGACATGATTCCTTCCTTTGCACACGTCGCATGTCTTGCCCCATACCGGACACTTTTCCTTCTTAAACTCGTGTTTGCGTCAGCAGAAGTTGCATTCCTTAAGTGAAACGCTATCCTTACCTTGAACTGGTGAGGACAGTTTATTTCGTTGTTTGCCAATCCCAGGTTGACTGTTAGTATCTCTTTTCCTTTGGCTTCGTGTGTTTGCTTGAGTTATTTTATTTATAGTCGGACTGCTACAGCTAGCTTTCCTTAGTTCTTTTATATGTTTATTTGACTGCTCAAATGCATGACACATTTGTATGGTTTTGTCCAGGTTTAACTTGTCTTCTCTGAGTAAGCGTTCCTGAAGTTTTCCCGTAACTGTGAAAACTGTTTTATCTCTGATCATTCTATCCTTCTCGCTGAAATTATATGACGACGCTCTCGTTCTAAGCACAGTTAGAAAGCTGTCGAAAGGTCCTTGGTACGGTACATTCCAGAACCTATGTTATTCCAGGACCTCATTTTTTCTGGGGTTACAATATACCTCAAGTTTTTCAAGTACCTTGCCCGGTTTGTTTTCGTCGTCATCTGCGTCCCATACAAACTGATCATAAATATCCAAAATATGCGGTCCTGCACAATGCAAACTTATGGCCGTTTGTACCTCATCCTCTTTATCAGTTGCTCCACTTGCAGTTAGGTAAATCTGCACTTGTCTTTTCCAATGCTTAAAGTTTTCGGAAACGTTCTAATCGGTTACATTTAATATTGGCGTAAATCGGAATGTGTTTAGGAGACCGTCGGCCATGTTGTCTTTAGTTTTCCCGCCAACGAACCAGTAGTACATGACACTGCGATAAAGGATGAAAAATGCGTAACTTCAAAAATCAGTTTACCTCTAAAACTGCAGAATTATCGATGCGTCCTTAATTGGTCACCGCTGCCACTATGTTGATATATTGTCCACTAGTAGGGACATACCAGTCAGGTGCTTAACAGGCGGATGAAACCAGACGTTGTTCTCAGAGCAATACAACTTTTATTAGGTCATCATATATATGCTACACATTCCATTATAGGCTAGTAACAGACATCAGTCATGTGTCTACACTGAGAAGCTGAATGAATCTAATATGCTCTGTTTCAAATTATCTGCTACATTAATATTATTCAACATAAATACGCGGGAAAGTCAATCGAAGAATGCGTGAGACTGGGACCCAAAATGTGTTCGAGTGTGGTTGCCTCATTTAAAACATTAAGAAAGTGAAAGGAATTCGTATGCTCAAAGAACTCAAGCACGACATGTATGTGGAATGTATACGGCAACGGCAGTTGTTGCTATAAAAATAGGTGTTACGTATTGAAAGCGAGCAATTTTGCTTTCTTTTAAAAAGAAAGCAGCAGAGATGACGGAGGCTACATACTTAAAGGTCGTTGCTGTAAATAAAGATATAGGTTGCAAACTAAGTGTAAATGAAATAATATTTGTACTGAAATACTGTAGTAAAGCAAAGAACAAAGACTTGATACGGTAAATTATACATTTCATTATAGAAATGCATTTGACAGTGTGTCATAACATTACTTTTGATGACCAAACAAAATAGCATATAAAAGATATCTACGTTTTTTGTACATATAAGCAAATGTTTTACGTGTTAAAAGGGAAACTTTACTTAGCCACTTCACAAGTGAAATATTTCCTTATATCTACAAATATACGTAAATTTTTTGTTGTATATATCTAAGGCCAAAGACTTTGATTTGCGTGAATTATTTTATCCATTATGTGCCAGTGCGTCTAATGGCTGCATTATTACATAGATGGAAAGAAGTTCCGAAATGTACATTAATTTTAGGACAGCGACCTCTTACAAATTTCACTGGTACAAATCATGGTTAAAATTCTGCATATTGTAAAAGTAGTGACTATTTTCAAAATAATACGAAGCGTTTCTTTTTCCTTTCTAAATTTGTTGTGCGGGTTGGTGCAGTGAAAGTTCTGTGAGTAGCGTTATTATAGTAACGTTACAGAACGCTTACATCCGACAGATTTCAGAGCGTAAATTATTAAGCAAAAATTTGTAAGGTTTGTGAGTGTACATGTAGTGGAGTTTGGTTTCTTAATTTGTTTATTTTGCATTCAATAGTGTGTATCTTGGCCTTGGTAAGTTTGTCTTCTAGTTTGCTCCCAAATTTCGATTATGATATAATTTCAGTTTGAAATCAACCCTCGTCAATGCCCGATTTTTCCAGCATTTTCCAACATAGACTCGATTGCTTCTTAGTCAATTTTATTAGCTATGTTTAACCAATAGTTTCTCCTAAATATGTGTATGTGTGTCGAATAGCGTAAAAGACATACATTGCTCCTTGGGTGACTATTCTTTGACTAATAACCTCAGGATTCAAGTGGAAAACTAATTATAAGGAAACAACTGATCAATTTACTGAAAACAATAAAATCACTTCAATAAATGGCAGAAAAATTAACAGAGCCTGGTTTGTTTATTCGGTACTAAACTGTCCTCCATCTTTTGTGAGAACCACATGTTTTGATCATTTTGTTAAAACAAAAAACAAAAAAAAAAAAAAACAAAACAAAAAAAAAAAATCTTCTTACATCATTTGATTTACCCAAACGCATAGTATAGTACTTGAATAGAATATGTAAACTATTGATCTGTCCATATTGTGAACTGATTTAAGGTGCATATAAAACCCTGATGGCATACTTTTTACTGTTTTGCTTGGCCGGAATATTTCGTCACCATAGGTGTTAATCCCATGCCGCACCTCACTGGGAAAGACGCTTTGTTTCGAAGACCACCAATTTGTTGTTTAGCGCGATTGCAAGCTTGTATCTGTGACGCTATTATTATCAAATTCACAATAATAGATTTGGAATATATTACAAATGAAACCGCTTTTGTCATTATATCTATCGAACTCACCACATTGCAAACTACTCTGTTGTGTTCTTATAATTGCTATAAAGTGTTCAGTATTTCATTTTATATTTTTAAGATTTATTTGAGCTTGTTTAGATGCATCTCCTATGCATGGTGTTCTGTGCACAGCTCTAGTGTCTCTCCCTTCTATTATCTCACACATTTACGGATGTATCAAATTTATTTGAAATTTCCAAAATATCATATATTTTACCGGACATCTCTCAAACCAATCAATGTATCAAATTCTATTCTAATGCTCTATCTTCGTGATTATTCGCTTCCCAGCGTGAATGAAACATCTATTGTTTGAATGTTCATATTGACAGAATTTTTTCTTGTCCTTAATCCAATCCACTGTTTTTACTGTCTGTACCTTCTATGAGCATTGTGAAATAGTCCTGTGTAACATTCATCGTTTACGTAAAGGTTGATCATATTCGGCTCGTTACAGCTGAATACTCTTTCAGCAGTCAAGATTTATGAAGAGAATCTCTAAGGCTTTTCATTTGTACGATTTTCTTTAAAATGTATTCATAAATTCTAAATCTTTTCTAGTAGGAACATATATTAAAGTTGGTTGTAATTATATTGGGATTGGTATATCAAGTCTCAGAGGGTTCATTCTGATTTGTGTTGCTCGAAATAGTTCACCATATGTAATTTGTGTTTTATTTTTGTCTTTATATATGTGAAAAACTAATATTTTTAATCTTTGCCATACTTTTATGCACCATTTTCGCACCCAGTCACCAGAGCGAACGGCTTTGCAGGCGGACTCGTTTCTCGTCCCTGTTACCACTGATGCCGTGTGCAAAAAAGAAGTTAATTTATGCAACACGCCCAATACAACTTCAACAGATTCTGTAAAAATCAATAGCCCCGCGATAAGATCAACCCCTTTACCACTAGGCTTTTACCACTATTGTCTTTAAATGCATCTATCACTTCGTTGTGTGCTTGAAAATACCTTTTATATTCTGTGTGAACATAAATGCAAATTGGGTTTTATACGCGTACAACCTTATCCAGGGTAACTTATTGTAGCAGTTTTGAGTTATCTGGTCGTAGATTTTACAACGCCCATCACAAATATCACAACTATGATGGGTCAGCGTTGGCAGATAATCGCATGGTGGGTGTTTTGTATGTGACATTAACGACTCTATGGTCACAAACGTAAGTAACAGAAAATAAGCAAAACCAACAAGTTTTATAAAATTTAAACAATTTAATTATCAAAGTTATAAATGCAAAATATGAGAGGAACTTACAGTATTATGAAGTAAATCTAAACTAGTCCCTGTAAAGGTCTATGAAAGTCCTAAATGAATAAACAGTTCCTTATAAATTTCAATACCGGAAATGTAATTCCTTCGAATAATTTACAACAGTTCCAGACTAATATTATGGTCCAAATAATGAGCACTTTCTGTTTCCACCGGACAGTCCAAACAAATGTTTTTACTCTCGAAAAATATCTAAGTACAACATAAAATACGTCTGCAGACTTACAACAGGAACACAATTAGTGTGAATGACTCCCAAGATCGGAATGAATCTGATTGCTTAACTTTCTCATTATAAACACCGTATTTTGCGACTGTACTTGGCAATAGACCCCAAGTGACAGCATACACTATTGATATTATGTCGATTATGAATATACACGTGACCTCGCGAAACCAATGGGAAGCTACATAGTTATTCTGGAAACATTGAAATCCCATCAGTCACTAAGAAACTACGTCATAGGCACCATTTTAAGTCTTATTTTAAGTCTTATTATTAAGAGTATTATTACTAATTATATACACATACGTAAACATCTATTTATAAATCCTGTGTCATAATACACCCAAGCCACGTAGGCCAGACTGAACCAAAGTTATTCTGTACACATTTCAGCCATTAATAAGAATTATAAAAGTAGATAAAATCATGTACCAGGAGATTAAAAATATATAGATATTCAAAATAATGATACTGAGTCTTAAAATTCCGGCATTGGAAAAGCACTAATTGGACCAACGTTGTTCTGTGGTTAGTAACGCCGACTTTGGGGATATATAGGTTGGCTCAATGTTAACCAAAGTTTTTCCAAGCTTAATATTTTCTTCCTATAACATAAAGCTCTCTATAAGTGTAAGTTATTTAATTGAAATTAAACGTATCTCCCACATCGTTTTCGTTTTCATTTAATCGAGAATTCCGCTCAAGACTAACATGGCGCCCCGAGGCATTGAATAGAGTTTTGCTTGAACGGTTCAGTGCGTGGCCGTTTGGAATGGAAATTTTTTGGTTGAAAGGTTATTGCAGAGTAAGTAGAGTAAGTAGACTTTTTCATGACTTTATGACTTCGATGTTAACAATCATCTGATAATCATATTCGGCACATACATTACAAAAATGTCCGCGGAAACCAGACGGCGTGATTTTATTGAGGTGGAGCATGGCCAAGATGGTTAAGTTCGACTGCTGGTATACTCATTTTCCATTTCACCAAAAATACTTTTATTTTGCTTAATTGTTGTATCTTCGGAGGATATAATCTATACAGGACAGCGTACACCTCGATTAATATAAAATATCACGTGTCATCCCAAGTGACTATCAAACTTTAATTTACACATTGGAACCCTGTACGAGATAAAATCTCTCAGGAGATTAAAATAAAGTTATTTTAATTTGAATCATTACCCTTTCCAAGTTAAACAAATACGCTATGTACATTAATTTGATATTTCCCAGCAGAAAAAAAATTGCATTGATGCCATTATTCTCTTAAACTCTAAAAGGAGATGAGCGTATTTAAATTCAATTTGTTGTGTGTCTTCTAACAGTCAGTTATCAAGACCTCAGTGAAACGTTTATAAATTAAATCCCCTGCCATGCGTGTGGGTATGCTTAACTAAGAGTTTGATCGCAATGTTTCTACTGTCAACCTTTAAATAACCACATTGTATAACGGTACCAATATACAACTCCAGATGAGTGGAACTCAATGTGTAGGGAAACTTTTATTCAGAAATAAACAACAAAACTAACTTTTGTACATTGTGCAAAGTTTTAGTTTCTGCGAGGAAGTTGAGTCTCTTGGCAACATGTGAGATCATGATAATTCATATCTAGATCGTATGTTGTATTTTTATGTTTTTATTTTATTAATCTGTGATACACATAATTCAAAATGCATCCATTAGTATAGGATAACTCTTACCCCTCTTTAGTCCCAGCAGAGGTATCTCTCTTGTTGCACTGGTGCACCCGATTCTGTCCTGGTCATATTGGCAAATTAAAATTGTTCTCTGTAACAGTGTGTGACACGCATGTAGAGGTAGGACAGAGAGTATTTTATTTCACCAAACGTTAGCATTAAGGTCTATGGAAAATAAAAGCAATTTGTACCTTGATGCCTATAGGTAACAACCGCTTGGCAGTTTTTCCATAGAAACACATACATGTGGGCGTCATTTATAAACTGGACTAGTCGATGTAGTAAAACAAATGGACACTGAACATATTTGGTCAAATATTGACAGCCTATTAATAATAAAATGTCGGACAGAAAGTTGCTTGACCTGATGGCTTTATGTCAGTGGAGTCAGCTCCAAGTTTATATAGTTTGGCATATCTACAAGAAAATAATTTATGAAAGATAATGTAGACGATTGGCCGTCTTCGAGCAACCCGACCACCACCCCTGCAACCTCCTCAACCACAACCTGAAGTTCAACAACAACCTGAACCGCCAAAAGCTGGAACCAAGATAATAGATAAATTCATGCCTGAAGGTATTGCCGCTATCAAGGACCGAACCCAATTAATTAATATTGCCGCGTATGGATATTGTGATAGAGATAATTATGTGAAACCCGAATATATTGATACTCTGAAATCTAGTGATTGGGTTAGGGATTTATATCGCATCGCTACTGATACTCAGCAGATAAGATCTGAAGAAGATGTTTGACGGTTTGACATTTTTTAGCCACTGTATTTGTTGACTTAATCCCAACAAAAAGCCTGTGGCACTCACTCTTTTCTGTTACTGATTTTAAGAGCATAGGCTCGTAACAATATAAATATAAAGGTGATATTGTGGTAAATATGTAGTATATACATAACATAGTGCTTTTGTGGTAAACATGTAGTAGACCGTTCCGGTGGCCTAAGTGATTAGAGCGTCCGCCTCAGATGCGGAAGGCCATGGGCTAGGAACCTGGCCGAGTCATACCAAAGACATACAAGCGGTGCTAGCAGCTGATTCGATTGGCGCACTACATTAAGAGGTTAGTGTTATGACTGGTCGGCCTGGTGTATGATAATGCAATTTGGTGGTACAATACAGATATTGTATGAATGATTGTATATTGTACAATACAGATATTGTATGAATGATTGTGTATTGTCAATATGGATATTGTATGAATGATTGTGTATTGTACAATACAGATATTGTATGAATGATTGTGAATAGTACAGCGTGGACATTATATGAATGACTTTCTATACATCATGGATATTGTATGAATGATTGTGAATAGTGCAGCATGGACATTATATGAATGACTATCTATTATACAATATGGATATTGTATGTTGATTGCGTATAGGCTCGAAAGAACACAACACAAGGCACATACAGCAAACTACAACGAAACGAAACTATTGTCGACGTGGTAATATATGTGTGTGTGTGTGTGTGTGTGTGTGTGTGTGTTAGAAATGCAACTTATCTCACTGCTCTCTGCTAATCAGATTAACAAAGTTATATTCATCTATATTAATAAATGATGTTTAAAATGATACCACTGACTTTATTAAACAGAGAAAGGGCTTAAAATATGATGGAGGTTAACGTCTTCTCCTGACCTAATTAGCTGACTTTAAAGTTCAACACCCTTTCCGCGCCTTCCATACTGCAGTCTTCGCGCATTTCTGCGAGCCATTTGAACTCGTTACCACGGCAAGTAGATCAGTCAAATTTCATGTCAATAGAACAGATAGAGAGAAGGGGGAAATATGTAAAGTTATGGACTCAAAATACACTAGACAGCATAAGTTGTTAGTTTTTAGGGTAATGTGCTATCATTAATATAAATTTATCGTATGATATCAGTAATAAATGCTTATTGCGTGATATCAGTAATAAAACCTTATTCTGTGATATCAATAATAAAGCCTTATTATGTGATATCAATAATAAAGCCCCTTATTGTGTGATATCAGTAACAAAGCCTTACTTTGTGATATCAGTAATAAAGCCTTATTGTGTGATATCAGTAATAAAGCTTAGTGTGTGATATCAGTAATAAAACCTTATTGTGTGATATCAGTAATAAAGCGTTATAGTGTGATATAAGTAATAAAGCCTTATCGTGTGATATCAGTTATAAATCCCTATTGTGCGATATCAGTAATAAAGTCTTATTATGTGATATCAGTAATAAAGCCTTATTGTGTGATATCAGTAATAAAGCCTTATTGTGTTATCAGTAAGATAACCTAAATGATAAGTGATAAATACTGTAGAGCGATGTCTGAAACTTTTGTGAAGAAATTAATGAACACCCAAAACTATGTTATATTCCGTACTCGGTTGTATAAAGTTGGTATAAAAGGAAACTGCAAGCTAACTCATACAATACTGAACTCATTACTGATACTATTAGGGGATAATATTATTTCGCAGTGTCGTGGCACTGACTTTCGTTCAGTGTCTTAACGAAAAATACAGAGTGTACGCATATACTTTTATCACCTACGCCAGCCGTCGAGTTGAATTGCCACATATTCTGATATTGCAATTGAAAGCACCCCCAATGCAGTCACGTGTCTTGCGATATGAGTAGCATCTAAACACGTCTAGGGTACTTAAGACTATCCCTGACTCTTTCCCAGAATATCTTCTTATAGATAACTTCACTTGCTGACCGCCTGCCTTCTATTATCCCTCATAGTTAACGTAAAACAGTTACATTATAGTTCCGCAAAGGTCGTACTCTTCTAAAACCACAAGCTTATTTGGAAATTGCAAAACGTAATTAAAGGTCTACTAGATTCTAAAACTATATATCATAATGTTCATTTTTTCTAAATAACTCCGAAATGTGCATTTAAGATGCAGATTTTAACTCACGGAGGAGAAAATTAAGATTATTTCATCATACATCGAAGTTTTACGAAAAATGCTCCGGAAGTAATTATATATTTCAGGTGAAAAATAGGATTTCCGGAAGTGACGCACTGTCGAGAACTCCCCCAAGTTTAGCTATGTGATCATAATGGCTGAATCTAGTGACGACTCTAGCGACTTTATGGCAAATTTGTCATGCTGATCTTCGTCGTTTGAGGAAGGTGAACCCCTAGAAGATGGCCAACGTCATAATCTGAAGAAGATTCTGCTCGCTTTGAGGTGAGGCCGTATCAATTTCAGGCCGTATCAATTTCAGGCCGTATCAATTTCAGCCCGAACGAGACGACGATGAAGGCCCTGAAGAGAACATAGCGCATGATCAAGCTGAGCAGAGCTTGGACTCTACATTCTGGTAATTACTATTATCATTATTGCAATTATTGCTAATGTTATTATTCATTCGTTAATGTTATTTCAATTTCATAATGAAAGAGAAGTAAACGAATTTGAGCAAAAGCTTGTTGGATGTCTTAAGAGCAGATTTTCATTTAGGCTTGGTTTACCAGTAACTAGTGTTACATTTTAACACTTAGACTCTGGCTGTGAGAGGTGTAGATATAAATACTTTATTGACTTTATGACTCAAGTTTGTTCTTTTAAACCGCGATGAAATGCAGACCCTGAATGTACCTTTTAATCCAGCTAATGGGTATATAGATGCATTGCATACAGGCAGCTGGTAAGATGGTGCTGGGGATATCTTGGCCGTGAAATCCGAGTTGCTTTGCCATCCTGTGCAAAAGATGCAATCAGGCAGAAGATCCCAAGTGAAGGTGGTAACTACACAGGTTTCACTCATTTCAGGGACTTGTACTTAGCTTGCAAATGGGATATGTAAGACTGGACAGCATTTGACTTGTCTGGCCTCTGGAATCGGCTGCACAGAGATGGCGGTAACTTTCAACAAACTCTGGCTTCTTGACGATTTTCTCCAGTGCTCCCATAAACTCTTCAACATAGTCTGAAAGAAGGAATTCCCCCCCCCCCCCCGTAATTTAAGAAACTCACAAGAATTACATCCACTTCCTATATCCACACAAACAATTTACCAAAATAAATAAGAGAATTGGGAACAAGATTTAAATAGCATTCATTTTAACATAAATATATATTGTAGTAGAATGAATAATTATTTTGACGAGATGTATGATTTTGAATATGTGCTATGTTACGTGTCTAGGCTCGTACAAAAGTAACAAAGAAAAGTGAAGCCAACAAGCTTTGTAAAATTTAACAAAATAATTTATTTCCCTAGAAAACAAGGTAAAAATATGAAAAAGGACTTGCGGTTTAAGAATCAAATCCAAAAATTAATCCAATAATTAAAAATATAAACCCCATCAATAAAAAGTTTTAAGTGAATCAAAGTTCGAATCCCGATGAAGTTCCAAGATGGAAGGCGATGGCGTCTTCTATAACCTGCTTTGTCCTCATGTGTCAACAGTTCCTTGTTGAATCACCAAAAATAATACTCCAGTTTGGAATTCCGAATAATTTCCAATAAATGTCTTTGTCCAAAGATTCTGATGAGCACTAGATATTTCCAGGGAAAATAAATTATTTTAAATAAAAAGTTCAACAAAAACTGGTCACAACAAAAATACCTTTGAGCTCCGAAGGTATGAATTACGACTGAATAAAATCACTATGAAACGTCAGTTTTAACCATAACTGAAACGCAATTTAGATCCCCGTGATGGGGTCGCGTGATCACTTAGTTCAAGGGGCGTAGTAACACCACACGCCAACTATCACGTACACCATGGACGAATTCGACTCTACTGAATGAATCTTACTAAAAATAAAAAAGTTGTTTACACCAAAGTTGAAACTGGCTCAGAATCTAGGTCAGGAAAAGATACAAAGTTTCTACTACTGCGTGTTTATCAGGTTTAGCAGAACTGAACTGAATTTTCTGGAAAAATGTCAAATCCAGTAAATAAAGTTTCAATAGCATGTAATGAAATGAAATAAAATAAAAAAGAAAGTTGAAACTAACACACAAGTAATTAAATTACATATACGTAAAAGCTACAAAAATGAATCCGCATCGACTTTGTTTTGGTTAGATCCATGAAATCTAATTTGCTTTGCCATTCTGTGCAGCAGATGCAATCATGGGGAATTTTCCAACTGAAATAGTAACTACACAGGTTTTAGGCCTTGTGCTTATCTTGCAAATAGAGATGAGTGAGCCTGGACAGCATTCGACTTGTCTGGCTTCTGGAATTGGCTGCATAGAGGTGGAGGCAACTGTCTATCAACAGACTCTGGCTTCTCGACCATTTCCTCTAGTGCTGCCATTAGTTCTTCAACATATTCTGAAAGAAAAAATTTTTCCCTGGTAATTTATCAAGCTCAGAAGAATTTCATCCACTGCCTATATTCACACTGATAATTAACCAAAAATAATTAATGGAACTAGAAAGAAGATTTAAATAGTATTCATTTAACATAAATATAAATTGTAGTTCAATGAATCATTATTTTGTCACAATATATGATTTTAAATATGTGCTACAAACATGAATCTGCATCAATTTGATGTATTATATATGGGTACATACTGTATGTGCAGTCTTCCTTGTATTCTTTTACAATGTACTCTCCTTTTTGTACTTCTGAAATGAAACCTTGTATCAGCTGGTCCACAGATCGTCATTGTTTGAGTTCTGTTGGCATTTTCATTGAAATGGAGTTCCGCTTGAGCAGTCTAATTCTGACAAGAAAAAATCCTTAAAATAGCAAACAATGCAGTTTTTGTATTCAAACATTATGTGGTACTTTATATATGAAATAGAAGAACGAATGTCTTTGTTTGAACAGTTCAAAGCAGTATATGGTTTTTACTTGTGAATATATTTGTATGGATGCAATTATTAAATTATTAAACATTTCATCAGACTTTGTCTTTTTTTCTGATTAGCTGACAACTATGAAAATAGCCATTGTTAAGATTAAAGAATCAACTTTAATGAATTTTCGTAGGTTTTACACAATTTACCTGTTTCTCATTCCGCAGTACGAAAAAGCCAACATTTTTGGAGCGAAATAGTTAACAACACTATGGAATGCTTCTAAATTTGAAGTCTGGTGGAAGGGTGACAACTCTTGGATGTCTTTCACCAGCTTCTTACTCAGTACAGCTTCTTCAGTCTTCGCACAAGCCTTGGTACCTGAACAGAGATTAATACTATGCTGTAGCTTGATCAATCATAATAAAACAGACACCAATTTTTAAACTTTGTTATATAGCAGGAAATAAAAAAAGGCTTCCTAAAGAAATCTACTAATTAAGATCTTTCTTAAAAGTACAAAACATGTAATTTGAATTATGTGAAGCTTTACAATTTAATAAAGAGATGACTTATGTGAGCTCTTTAAGAACAAACATATCCTTTAAATGTTATTGTAGGTTATCAAGTTTAATATTAAATGTAATCCATACCAGATTGTAACCATTTGTAACGTGCATTGTCTTCAGGTAGACAATCATGCAGAAAGCTTGGAAACATACCATTTTCATGTGTAAGCCTATTCTGGGCATGATTAGCTACAGAATGCCACTTGGCAACACTTAGGTCACCATTTCCAGGTTCGGTTGAAGCTGCACGCCAGTACACGTAATTTGAAATACTCCGAATCCATTTCCTCAGATCCTCACATTGCCTTTCTCTGGCAATGTGTTTAAGTTTCTTCTTCACACCTGGAAATAAAAAGATTCAAGATAGTTATTTTCTCCCTTTTTTCTGATTGTATTCTTAGTGATATGTTCACTTCCCAACTTAAGCAGTATAATTTAAACATTCAATGATTGTATTACTAAATGTGCTTGTATGCGAGTTGCATCAAATGGTATCACTGAGTGTAGTAAAAACTAGAATACATACACACATACATACATACATACATACATACATACATACATACATACATAGTAAAGGAAAACAAGGTTTCTAGCTCAGAAACCCTCCTTTCCCCTCCAAAACCCTTCTATGTTGACATTTTCTTCAGCTTCGATGATGACTTTAATCTGACAAAATAAGGGGTCTCTGATCTAGAAACGACTGTTACAGCCATGTTTTATGATAATTATTTTCGTACTTGCTAATTCTCATCGGCAGAATATCTGTTAACATACTGTCAATAATACGGAATTCTTGCATTAAATCATCCATATCATATTTTACACCTCGCAAATAACATCTTATCTGATCAAGTAATTTTTTGTAAGTGATACTTGCTGTTTTACAAGCAATTTTTTTAGTCTCAACTCGAGGATCAATTTCTTTTTACACGCCGTTGAAAGAGAAACACCAACACCAGATATTATTAACAAAAACGGATTTAACGATGCGCCACTTGAAATTATACCAGAGCTTGTCATGAGCAGTGGTAAATATGATATTGCTCGAATTATTCTACTGTAATACTTGTGACATTGTTTAACACACCAAAGGTTTTTATGATAATATCTATAATATTGCATTAGATCGTCAACATCTTGTTTTGGAATTTCTTCTGATATATGATTGAAATCGATGATCTGTTTTTTCATTATACAATATTTGCTTACAATTTTTACACGAGAGTAAAAACACTAGTACCAACAATCTAATAAAAAAACTCACGGGAATTATTATTGTTAGGATCAGCTACAAAATCTCTGTACTTGTCATAAACATCTGACGAATTATCTCTATATCTTCAATCTGTTAGTACCTCATTTTTCTTCAACCAAATGTAGGAATCAAACGTGTTTTTACTTAATTTTATACACCCCTGTTTTATTAATCAAATTACTATATTTTCTTTCTGTTTCATCAATAAACCCAAGTACCAAGTTTATTTGATCCAAAGTAAAATTTTGAGAACAAGATGTTGTCTCAGAATTGCGTATGCGACTATGAAATTTATTAGCATTACTCCTCGTAGTTTGTCTTTGTCAATTTTGAGAAGACCAATAACAGAAGCTACTTTAAACATTAATTTTTCGTATGGTTTCGTGAGTATTTTCTCAACTTCATTATAATAATTTCGTAATGACAATTGTCTAGAGCGCTGGAGCAATGAAGTGGAATATTATTTTCTTCACTTATGTCGTAGTAAGAATAAAACGTTTCTTCCAACTTTGTTTGTGCTACTTCTTCAAAAAACTTTTCTCGCTCAACATCACTGAGATTATCAATTTCATAGTCTAATTCTTTGATGATCTCTAGAGATATGTCAACAATAATCGGATCAAATTCTAGTTTTTTTCACGTATCATTGGTAGAATTGCGTTTGAGTATACTTTTATGATTAACGTTGTATTCGCTGCCATTGTAACGATTTTAACTAGGGTTTTCTTGTCGTGGTAGTACATATCGAGATAATTAAAACTTTCTGTTTTTAAAAAACCTACTGTATAATTCCCTGTTCCTATTTATTCCTATTGTCCTAGATTTCTCTAGTTTTTTGAGACGATTATAGTTATCGTTTATTTTTTCCTCCTGTGCTATTAGTGCTAATAAACCGGATTGTATTATCAAATTTATACTTTTAGAATCAAGCTCAAGCAATATTTTTTAGACAGGATTTCAACTTGTTTTTGTTCTTCTAGACAATCATCAGGATGACAGTATCTGCTTATAATATCAAAGTTTTCTATTGCTTTTATTAGTTGTGGTCTCGCATATACATAACACGAACAAATGTTTCTTCTTCTTTTGACAATGGAGAATTTATCATTGTAATTGTAAAATTTGTCATGGTATTTATCGCACGTGCCGCTAGTGATTTGTCCCCAACATCTATTTTGGGGTTAAAAACAGTATCATTAATTCTCCTGCAACGGTTATAATTGCTGGTTCAGACATTATTTTACAACGTTAGATTAAATCTGATCATCAAATGTGTATATTTGAAATGTGTCAATCCTGGAAACGGATGTTCAGCAGCGATAACATAAACTCGGAAATGCAAGTACTTGTTAACAGTATTTTCTGTCGGAATCGTAAAATATTGTGTTGTTGAAATATACGTGTTTTCTGTACTGTATAATATTACCCAGTCGATATCATTGTTTGATCCTTCCAATCGCCAATTATACATTCGACAAACACTAGAGCTTAATCAACCTCGCAAATGAAATTGCCAAATAGCATCTGCAATGGGACATTTAATTTTAATCAAAAAATTTTCAACTTCTCCGTTAGCAGTCCATTCTTGTCAATCAGAAAAAGCGTGATAAGGATAATTTTCAGGATAATATGATGATGCACTTACCTCAAACCCAACTCGGTTATCAGTTGCTTTAAAAAGTGTTGGAATATACCCAACATTGTTTTTGGTTCGTTTTATACCACCACTAAACATACTATCAACGTATGCTTTATTTGTCAGATCATTAGGGTTAACTGGAACATATAACGTTGTTATTTTGTTATTTCTCATATTTATGTTACCTGACATTGATCCACCGGATTGTCTTCAATACGGAACAAGTGCTCCTCGTAAGTGAGCGTAACTAATAGCATCAATCCCATTAGCTGGTGGTGAAGTTGTCGGTAATCCAGTTATTTTTGAGTCATTATTCATTACAAGGTTACCTGTCATTGTGTCGCCAGCTTTATCTAGCTTGTTATCGTTAACAGAATCGACGTAAGCTTTATTTGTTAGATCAGAAGGATTAACTGGAGCATAACTTGTTATTATTTTGTTAGGTCCCATATTTAAATTACCTGTCATTGTACCTCCGATTATTTTTACAACGTTGTCTTTAACAAATCTAACATTAGTCAGCCAGACATCATTACTAAGACTTATATTGTCAGGTTGAGTATTATAAATCAACTTACCTCACATAACAATCGATCCAGTCATCATTCCACCAGATAATTTTAAATACGGCGTCAGTGAACCTTTTAACTGAGCATAGCTAATAGCGTCTGTATCACCAGCTGGAGGTGAGGTTATCGGTAATCCAGTTATTTTTGAGTTGTTTCTTATTGTTAAGTTACCTGTAACAGTTCCACCGGCTTTATCAAGCTTGTTATCATCAACATACTTCAACTGTAAATAACTTACCGCTTGTGTTTGATTTAAGTTTCTTGGCGGATACGCTGTTTCTAAATTTTTTTTCCTGACATATCCAAGTTACCGCTTAACGTTCCTCCTGTCAGTGATTGTGTGTTATTATCTATCGTTTTTAGTTGTGCATAACTAACAACTTGTGTATCAGCAACATTTATTGGCGGATAATTTGTTTATAACCTAGAACTCGTTGATTTGACATAAATAAATTTCCTGTCATTGTGTCGCCGGGTTTTTGACTAGCGATGACGTATCGGTTATTGTTGGTTCGTCGGCGGAAACAGATCCTGTAAGTGCTGTTCCAAACTTTGTGTAATAGGCCATATTATGTAAATTATATAACATAAAATTATATAACAACAATGGCGAAGTCAACGACATTAAATTTTGACACCGATCGATTAATCAAACATAAACACAATAACGAACATCCAGATTGTCATTATCTTATTGTTAGTCGTACAGGCTCTGGTAAAACAAATCTTTTTGCTAAATCTCTTACTTTACAATAACTTTAACTACGATAAGGTATATATTTACACAGTTAATCCGCAACAAGACAAATACGAGTTATTACGCGAACACAACGATAAACTGCGTGATGAGCTTGACGCTGGTGATGATATGTTTATGATCAGGCAACCAGAAGAATTAATCCCCGTCAACGAACTTGATTCGTCCGAGCATAAAACAATTGTATTTGACGATATTCCGCTCAACAACAAGATGACTAAGATTAAGTCGTATTTTTCATTATCGCGTAACAAAAAAATGTAATTCGATTTATCTCGCGCAAGGCTATTATAACGTTGACAGATTTATTAGGCGAAATACGGGATGTTTATTACTATTTCCTGGACTAGATAATGTTGATGCAAGAAATATTGCAAACGAGTAATGCGGTGATGTAACAAAAGATAAATTTATTGAATTATATCATCAAGCAACTAAAGACAAATACAATTTCTTTTGGGGATTTTTTTGATAAACTAGCGCGTGATCCAGCTAAATGTTTCGTTGTTGTATCGACATATTTCTATAGTCAAATTTTATATCGCGTATAAAATATAAACAATGGACAAGCATCAACAAAAATTTGAATTACTAAAGAACTTTATTACAACTCGAGCTGCTTTTAAGAAAAAAGTGGAAGAAGTTCGTCGAGGACAAGTTCAAGCAGAAGAAACAGCCGCTAAATTTTTTAAACCTGTTACCGAAGCAGTACCCGGTAAACAACCAGAAATATCAGCATTATTTCCAGAGGAACTAATAAAATTAAAAGTAAAAGGGTTGTTAGGTTTACTAGGAGAAAGATCAAAAGAGGGAACTAAAAAAAAAAAAAGAGGAACTTGTTAGAAATATTGCTGATCCTGTTGCACAACAGGCTGAATTTGATAGATTAATAAATGACCCTTTTGAGCTACAACGTGCTATTGCAAGATTGACGGTTAATCCGGACGAGTTAAGAAAGTTGATACAAAATTTATCGGGGCAAACTGAGGAACTAGCTGAAAAACAAAAAATGATGACTGAATCTATCGCATAAATAATGCCGCTCAAAAAACAGATAATACTTTTCAGAAAAAAGGAACGTGATAAAATATCATATGAAGAATATAATAATTTTATTAGTAAACATAATATTGGAGACATTGACAAAATTCGAGATTGGTCAGATGAAGAATATCAAAATTTAACAGAACAATTAACAAGGATTATAGAAAATGGGTTAAATGCTGATAACAAAATAAAATATTTAACAGAAAATGAAGATTTTTTAAAGAGAATATGATATTATAAGAGAAGGAATTATTGCTGATCTTTTACATATGACAACAGAACAGTATCGAAATAAACCAGGAGGTTATGGTAAAGGTTGGACTTTTAAAAGACTATTTAATGAGTACGAAAGCGAACGAGATAGAAGATTACCAGAGGAAACAACCGGGTCTGGTTTTAAAGTTTTTGCATCAAACGCAGAAATGGATGACAGACTTATCTTATTAATATTATCAAAAGAACCAGGTAATGAAAGTATTGAAATCGACAACGAAATTGTTGATATATTAGATAATCTAAGATCGCGTAAATTACTGACAGCAGACGAGTATGAAATTTTACATAGCGATCTTATCTAACAACTTTGTTAAAAATGTCAACAACACTATTGCTTGATTCATCGCAAACAACAAGAAACAGCGCAAACGTTTTTGTCTATTACAATCCGCCAATAATACGGGATCCTGGTAAACAGTACGAAATCGGATTGATTTCTGCTACGGTATGGCATTCTATGGCAAATATAAAAACAAACGTCAATGACGACTTCACATTTAATTCTGGTGCTTGGGTATCAGTCAAAATACCACAGGGGGGCATATAATGTAACTGATCTCAACAAAACGATAAGAGAGCTGATAACATAATACACTGCCGCAGACAATTTTGAATTAACTCCTAACTATAATACACTACGAGCCAGAATCACATTAAAAAATAATTTGATAATCCATTTTTCACCAGCGACTAGTATCGCATCGTTGCCAGGATTTAAAAACCAACGATACGGCAGTGTTACAGAACAAAGTATAACGTATGATAGAGATTTACCGGTTAACATAACAGAAGTAAATACAATTTTAATCAATTGCTCTATTGCATTAGAGTCTTACTCAGCCAAGGGAAGTCAAGGTCAAACAATCTATAGTTTTTCACCAGATGTTCCGCCTGGTTCACTGATGCAAATTACTCTAAGACAAATAATATACTATCCGATTACTCTTGAAAATCAAGTAACCAGCATAACGATGCAACTAACAGATCAATCAGACGATAAATAGATCTTAACAATGAAATTGTCACGTATTATTTACACCTACGCGCCATCACGTAAATTTTGTAAACCTAATTTAATAACAAAGATGAGACAAAAAAGTTTATAGAAGAAAAATTGTAGGTGGATTTTTTAGAAATATATTTACAAAAATAGCCGAAAACATCCCAGGAATTGCACGTAAAGTAGCACTATTGCACTTGACGCAGGTAAAGCTTTTGCGACTGGGGCAGTTAGTGCAGCAGGCAGTACAGTAGTACAAAAGATCGCTGAAAAATTAAAGGCGACGCGGAAATAAAACGTGCAATATCAGATATTGCACCAACAGCGGAAACAGAACGAGCTATGATAGCTACAACAAAAAAATTACTGTCACCATGTGGTGAAGAGGTAATGCGCAAACTTGTAAAGAAAACAAGAATAACTCCTGCTGCTTTTTAGTTACTTACATTTTGTGTGCCCGACGACAAAGTCGTTGCAATTTTGTGTGGATAAAATAAATAATGTCAGTTAAAAATTATCTTGATCTTGCTGAAGAACATGATACCGACAACACAGTGACAGAATTCGAGTATGTTGAGTATATCGACGAAAACACAAACAACCCAAATCAAGCTGGCGTCAGAATTTTTAACACAAGAGACGAGGACACGTTTTTGTTGCCACACAAGGCAGTGTTGGAAGTGCGTGGTCAATTTCTAACTGCGATAGGCGGTGATATTGCAGCTGGTGCAGACATTGCACTTGTCAATAACGACTGGAGTTTATTTAAAAGCGCACGGTACCAACTGGCCAATCAGACCGTGGAAGATATTTCAATGCACTTGCCCGTAGCGAGTACAATACTAAATATCGTCTCGTTCAGCGATTATTCAAGAACAATAGCCACAAATATGATGTGGTTTAAAGATACTGGACCTGGGAGAGCTGTTTCTCGCGAATTTAAAACTGGAGTGCTAGCTGATGCTGATGCTGGAAATAGACTTATTCTAACACCAGCTGGAGCTGCTGCAGCTGCACAACATACTGTTGCAGCATTAACCGCAGATGCAGCTGGTGGCACTATAGTAGCAGCTGCAATAAGAAGCGCATTTGGAAATGCACGACGATCAACGTATGATGAAGGATATGCCAAACGAAAAGCATTTGCTGCAGAATCTCGCCAAATACCGATGATGCTTCCGTTAAGCACAATATTTGGATTCTGCCGCGAGTATAACAAAGTTTTTCGCGGGATAAAAGATACACTTACTTTAGATCGAGCTGATCAAAACAATTGTATAATGAACGCTGATGGAGTAGCTGAAGGACAGTTTGATATTACAAGATTAGCGCTGTGGATGCCACGAGCTATCCCATCTGTAGCTAAAACAATGGAACTCGAATCATTATTGACCACTTATACGAAAAGAATCTATTTTCAGCAAAGCAGAATTTATCAAACAGCAATTCCTAACGCAGCAGATTACACCTGGCGTGTTACAACTACGCCAAGCTAACAAGTACCTCGAAATTTGTTCGTTGTATTTCAACGACAGGCACGTCGTAATGATCAAGAAATGAACAACTTCGTGTTTGATAACCCAGACGTCAGACGAATATTTGTTAGAGTAAATTCTAAACAATGTCCCTTACGTGCAATCGAATGAAATTTTGCCGTGGACGCCACCAGAAACATATCTCGGCCGTACATGTACCTTATGGAGGCTATGCAAAAATATCAGGACGCTGACAGTTGGTCTCAAATATCAGTAGAGGAATTTCGATCACTGTATCCTATCTTTTATTTTGACATATCATAGCATTCCGAACAAGTTATTGGATCGACTGTTGATATTGAAGTCACCTGGATGCTTGGTGTGGCTCCAGGCGAACAATTTAACGTATATGCACTAGTTGTCAGTGATAGATTCTTGACAATTGATGTGATCAAAGGAAGGATGACTGTCCAAGTTTAATCTAACGAACAAGTATAAAATGAAAACGGAATACACAGCTAGAGAAATATACCTAACGCCCGGCCAAATTAAAAAATTATCAGCAGCGGTTGCTAAACGTAATTCTGTCTCTGTAATCATAAAATCTCCGGGGACTGACAGCGCTGCCGCAGTGAAAGTAATGTTAACTCAACAGAAAATTAATAAACTCGATCAGGGAAAACCCTTTGTTCTCAAACTATCCGTTACGCAAATAACAGCGATGGCAAAACACGGCGGATTTTTTGGACCAGCACTTTCTCTAATTTTACCAAAGATTCTAACTGTACTAGGAACACTGGGACTAGCTGCAGCGTCAGGGGCAGTATCTGGAGCAACTACAAAGGCGGTATCTGGAGACGGTGTCTCTGGGGATGGAATCAAACAAATTTCTCGTTAGTTTTATGTAACAATAATAATATAATGCCAGCTAAAAAGAAGAAATCGCCAGCAACAACAGCTAAAAAAAAGAAGTCGCCAAAGAAAACAACGATTTTATCGCCAGGGGAAACAATAACAATAAAATGCCAGCAAACGTTAAGGAAAACAACGGCGAAGTCGCCAAAGAAAACAAAACAAGGAGGAATTATTCCTTTCGCTCCGCTGCTAGCGGAGTTAGCAGGCAGTCTAATTCCAAACCTGCTAGGGATAGGACGTGGAATGGCTCTACCAGGCACCAGACGACGTTGATGCCAGTGACGAAGTCACCGCCATTGAGTAATTTCGATATAATTGAAAAATTGAATGACATTTTCGGATTTCGTGGAGTATATTCCAAAGACGAATTAGATAATGTACCAGCAGGTGGTTCGTGTATCATAAACATACAAAACTTCGATGATGGATCAGGCACTCACTGGGTTGCTGTTTACATAATAATTATTTTGATTCGTTCAGACTTCTTCCGAGTGATCTTATAAAAAAATATATTTTTAAAAAATTTACAAAAATAAATTACTCGTCTAATCAACTACAGCCGGTTGTAATATCAGCTTGTGATTATTATTGTATTATGTTTATTCGACAGATGTTTGCAGTACAAAATAAAAGTATGTTTTTAAAGAAATTATCCGGAGCAGGAATGTGCCCTGGCAATGTCAGGGAGGTTATTCTAGTAGATGATTAACTGACGAAGGTAAATATTTTTGTCGACGATTAAAAAATAAAATGAAATGTAATTGTAATTGTAATAAAGATCTTTGTATAGAACAAGATAAAATTGTTACATACTGTCAATCATGCAATCGCCTTGAGGTAATTGGTAGCGGTATTGACATCCACAAATTTATTGGTAAGTTACCAAAACCAAAAACAGGTTGGACATTGCCTGGCGATAAATACACTCGGCCATATAATCCGCTATATAAACAGTTAGATGAAAACGATAATCCATTACCAGGACAAGAGCCTTATAATCAAGTTGATGCAATAGCGATGCGTCATGATATTTGTTATCGTGATAGAGAACGTCCTGATAACGTTCGTGCAGGAGCTCAAAATCAGACTGTGATAAAGTATTGCTAGATGAACTACGCGATATGGAGCCTGCAAATATGTGAGAACGATTTGATAGAAGGTTAGTGCAGGGAATGATAGGAAAAAAATATAAGTTAGGGCTTGGAAAAGAATTGTATGATGATCTGGCATCAGAGCTACATAAACCTAATAAAAATTCCGCAACGTAAAGTTGTCGCAAATGCCGTTGACGATATTTGGCGATAGATTTAGTTGATGTGTCAAATCTTGCTCAGTTTAACGTTGGCGCTGATGGTGCTCCAAAGAAATATCTTTTAAACATCATAGATGTTTGTAGTAAATACGCGTTTAGTGTACCTGTTTCGGATAAAACAGGAACATCGATGACTGATGCGTCAAAACAGGTCATCGTTAGTACGGAAAGAAAACCAAATAAAATCTGGAGTGATCACGGAGCGGAGATTTTTAATAAAAAAATTTGAGCAGTTTCTGGAACAAAATAACATTAAAAAGTATGTTACAGGAAACGACGGAAAAAGTGTCGTCGTCGAGCGATTTAATCGCATAATAAACGAGCTGATACATAAACATTTGACAGCTAAAAAACACAAAATAAATATATCGACGATCTACAGCAGATTGTAGATAATTATAATAACACGAAGCACAGATCAATAAAAATGTCACCTAGCGACGCAGTTAAAAATGTGATTCTTGCAAACGAAAACATGTATCGCAGACTTAAATTTAAAGTTGGTGATAAAGTTAGAATTTCTCTGACCAAAAAAAAAAAAAAAAAACATTTGAAAAAGGATTTACCCTAAACTGGAGCTAAGAAGTATTTGTTGTTGATAAAGTTTTACTGACAATACTGTAACATATGCGCTAAATGATTCATTTGATGAGCCAATAACCGGTAGTTTTTACAAGCAGGAACTACAAAAAACTGAGCAAGATGTTTTCGTTATTGAAAAGGTTATCAGGAAAAAATGTAATAAAAGTCTTGTCAAATGGAGAGGATACAGCGATAAATTTAACACCTGGGTTCCAACTCGGTCGATAAAATAATATTGTTATAAATTTCCTCGTACTTACGTTTGACAGATTTACATTTTACTAGTTTACATAACGATATTAGATATTGTCTGCGATCGTCAGAGATCATCATTAGATTAAAAATCGTGACAAATATAAAGAAGAATTTTATATTTTTCTGTCGGTCTGAAATTTTAATGTTTAAAAAGAGTTTTATCAGCCGCCAAAAAGACTGATTTTCATCTGCTGAAAAATTAAATTTCGAGATTTTCTTTATGATATATTTAACATCATATCGTCCAGTTGTCGGTCTGCTAGAATTTCTTTTATCAACCACGCCAAAAATTTCGTCTTGTTCGTCGTCGTTGTTAAATAGAATATCGTCTTTTGTATAACCAACAGAGTTGTGTTTATCTGCGGCTATAACATCTCCTCCGCGATTATATTGCGGTGTAAAATTATCGTCTGCGATTATATCAGCAAGTCGTTTCATCAAGTCCATATTATAATATATTTTTATCTAATTTACAATAATAAGATGACTAAAGAGATAAAATATCATCAGAATGTTGATATATTACATTACAGAGAATTATTCGAACCAGTGCGAAAATGTTTGTCGGGATATAGTTCTTATTCTGTCAACGTTAATGTGATGCAAGGTGATTCTAATAAAATTCTTCCAACAGCCGCAGAAACAATTTAACAAAGATGATGTTTTAATATTTGCTCACAATTGCCTAATTAAAAACGAGCTGGAAAATATAATTAATTGTCGTATTTGAAGATGATTCTGTCAAATGTCAATTGTGATATTGCTGATTTTGTTCTGCCATCTGCAACTCTCTTAACTGTTATAGGATTTATCTTATAATATCGAGCAGCAGCTGTTATTGAAGAAAATACTAGTTTTGCTCCGTGTTCTAAATTTATTGAAACAACAGGTCTTTTAGGATTTTTAAAATTACAACCACCACCTTGTCCTCGCCTGGTATTTTCTTGTTGACTAACAAGATCAAGGTTTTCTAGAAGATTGTCTGTTTTAATACCGTTGATGTGGTCTATTACTAAACCATTAGATATGAGTC
Source organism: Megalonaias nervosa (assembly GCA_016617855.1). Classification (NCBI taxonomy): domain Eukaryota; kingdom Metazoa; phylum Mollusca; class Bivalvia; order Unionida; family Unionidae; genus Megalonaias; species Megalonaias nervosa. The sequence continues at coordinate 61,612 of JAECUM010096252.1, forward strand.
CGTTAAACGTTTCGTAAACAAATTTATGGCTATAATAACCAACAAAATCTGTTTTTGTTCCTCTAACAACCACAAACAAGTATCCACTTTTGTGCAAATTACCTAGCACTTTTTTCGTTCGGATATTTCGATCATTCGCCTCATAAAGATCAAACATAGGGTGAGGTTGAAATTCACTTTGTAAAGACAAATTTGCAATATTATCATCGTTAATCGAGTTATTTACTCTATAAACTCGTTGTCCTTCTGGAATTTCATCACAAACTAATGTATAAATAAAATCTTTTCTAAACATTTCAACTCTCTCTGTATCTCTTTCCGATTTTACGCTAATCTTATAACCAGCTGGTGTTGATTTACCAAAAGGTTTTCCTTACTTGACGTGAATCACTGAACCTAACATATTTCCCGCATACACGTTGTACTTGGGATGAACATGATATTCTTCATGTTCCTCTGCCGTCATTCTTATGTAACTCAAATTTTGTGTCATTATAATATAAGCATTTTTATATCTCTAATTGATTTTTCAACTAGCGATATCAATTACATATATAAAATGTTATATAACAATGCTGAAATTGCGAGATACAGCCAAAAGGAGCCTTATAGGACAACCTACAAAAATAGCTACCGCTTTTGCAGGATTTGATAACAGTTATAAATTTGATAACCAAAATATTTTAGCAAATTTTAACTCTACAAATTTGTTTCATCTTCTGCATCCGACTGTAACGCGAGAACTGCAGTATATAAAAGTATCAAACTAATAGTACAGTATCATGTTGTTTTATCAAAGTTACATAATACAGATTTCAGCAACGAGATTGCTGAAGCATATATAACAGCTAAATCACGAAAAATATTAGCTGGAACAAATATTTCCTCAGTTGCCGATGAAATACATCAGGAAATAAATTAAAAAATTGAAAGAATTTACTGCATCAGGATCAGGTTGGAAATTTGAGGTGGTGGAGGAAGTTTTATTTCACACAGCAAGATATAACGTACTTCGCGGTAGTTCTTACGTTGATCTCCCTCTAAAAATTAAAAACAAAAAATGTTGCTTAAACGTAAACAACTCTGATAACAAATGTTTCCAGTGGGCTATTCTTTCTGCGATGTTTCCAGCTGAAAAAAATGCTGATCGCGTTGACAAGTATATTAGTCACGTATCAAAATAAAATTTTAATGGCATTGACTTTCCAGTTGCAGAAAATCAAATACCAAAGTTTGAAAAGCAAAATAATATTTCAGTTAATATATTTGGTCTTGACAAGCGTGAAAACGTGTATCCAAGGTATATTTCAGAAAAAGCTTCGCAATCAAGAATAAATTTGCTGTTTTATAAGAATCATTAAGTTTGGATAAAAAAACTTTAATGGCCTAGTTGGTAGACAATATAATAAAGATAAAGATAAGAAATATTTCTGTTATCGTTGCTTACAAGATTTTTCTAAGGATGAAAACCTGCAAGAGCATGTTAAATACTGTGTTAATATTCAAAAAATAACAATGCCAGGAGAAAAAGAAAAAGCTTTAAAACTTCAAAAATTATAACCATAAATTAAGTATTCCGTTTGTTATTTATGCTGACTTCTAGTGTTTACTTGTTCCCGTGGCAGGCGCAGAAAATGATCCAAATAAATTAAGCACCAGAAAAACAAAACAACATGTTCCCTGTGGAGCAGCTTATAAATTAGTTTGTTGTGCTAACGACAATTTTTCAAGTCCAATAAGATTGTACAGGGGTAAAAATCATGCTGTGTGGTTACGAAAAAATTTAATAGATGATGTTAATAAAATTTTCAACAGATTATCTAAAACAGCTCCAATAAAAATAACACCCAAACAACAACTTGATTTTGAGGAGGCAGTTAATTGTCATATCTGCTAGAAACCTATGCCTGGCGATAAAGTGCGCGATCACTGTCATCTAACTGGCCAATATCATGGAGCAGCACATAATAAATAATTTTCGTGGTTATGATAGTCATATTATTGTCGAAGCATTTGGCGATGAGGAAATTAAATCTAAACTAAAATTAAATAATGTAATAAAATGTATTCCGAACAATTTTGAAAAGTATATGTCAGTTATGCTTGGCAAATTACGTTTCATAGACAGTCTGTAATTTATGGCAGCACCGCTGGACGAGCTCGTAAAAGGTTGTAGCAGTTTTGGTAATCTGAGAAGTTACTTTGATGAAGACTAAGTCGTTCTGACAAAAAAGGTGTCTTTCCGTACGAGTACCTCGACGACTGGAGCAGATTTGATGAAACTTCTCTGCCTGACAAAGATAAATTTTACTCACAGCTAAAGGCGAAGGTATATCAGATGACGAGTAAATATATGCATAAGATATTTGGAATAAATTTGGTTGTAAGACACTTGGTGATTATCATGATTTATATTTTAAAACAGATGTGTTATTGTTAGCTGATGTTTTTGAGAGCTTTCGTAAAGTTAGTCATGAAAATTATGGATTAGACCCGTGTTGGTATTATTCTGCGCCAGGATTGTCATGGGATGCTCTGATAAAAACAAGCAGGACAGAACTGGATCTCTTAGCTGATGTTGATATGTTTAATTTTATTGAAAAAGGGATTCGCGTCAGAATTTGCGTTATAGCCAAAAATTATGCGGTAGCTAACAATAAGTACTTAAAAAATTACGATAAAAATTTACCGTCAAATTACACTATTTATCTAACACTTATAATTTATATGGCTATGCAATGTCAGAGCCAATGCCGTGCAGTGGATTTCATTGGATAACTCCAGATCAATTTCTTAATGAAACTGAGAAAATCTCCCAGAAAATATCATTTACTTTTTTGAAGTTGATCTTGATTATCCTAGTTCGTTACATGATCTACATAACGACTATCCGTTTTGTGCAGAGTCAATGATGATCGATTACAGTTTATTATCGCCTGAACAACAGGAAATAACAACAGCAAAAACATTTGATCGTTAATAAGCTAGTTCCAAATTTGTTAAGTAAAAGAAATTACGTGATACATTACAAAAATTTAAAACAAGCAGTAGATGCTGGACTAATTCTGAGAAAACTTCATCGCGTGCTAAAATTTAATCAATCTCGTTGGATGGCATATTTTATATTGATTTAAATACCAAACGTCGTGCTGTTGCTAAGACTGATTTTGAGAAATATTTTGTTCAAGTTGATGAACAATTCTCTGTTTGGTAAAACTATGGAAAATATCAGAAAACGAGTCAATATTGAAGTTGTAAATGATGTAAATCGCAGAAACAAATTAGTCAACAATGACAGTTTTGTCAGTATGAAAATATTTAATGAAATCTTTTTGCAATACAGCGATGAAAGAGAAATTTAAAGTTAAATGAACAAATTTATGTTGGTGCAGCTGTACTTGACATATCAAAATGGCTAATGTACGATTTTCACTATAATTTTACCAAACAACAGTGGCAGATTCGGAATTGCTATTTACTGATACGGACTCACTTGTTTATAACATAAAATGTGAGGATGTTTATCAAGATATTTATAAATACCGTGACCTATTTGATTTATCGGATTATCCAGCAGATAGTGGATTTCATGATGATGCAAATAAAAAAGTCATCGGCAAGATGAAAGATACATTTATGTTTGTGCCAGTTAGGGAATTTGTTGGACTCAGAAGCAAGATGTATGCTGTAATTTTAGATGACAATAAATTGAACAAAAAAGCAAAAGATATTCCTTATGGGTATGTAAAAAAGTGTATGGAATTTGATGATTTTAAAGCAGAGCTAAACACCTGCACTAATTTTATTAAAACAAAATGTTATCAGAACAAATCACCATAAGCTTGAAACAGATACAATTATAAAATGTGGACTAAGTAATTTTGACGACAAACGATATTGTGAGGACGGAATTAATACGTTAGCTATTGGAGACATTATGCCAGTACCAGAGGTGATATATTCAATATCATTAATTAATTTTGTCTAAACTTTAGAAATAATGTTCGAAAATTTAACGTTAGCCGATGGAGTTAGTAACAAAATTAAAAATTTAATGGTTAATGCCAGCAATTATCATTTGAATTTAATGATGAAATTTCAGGTATTTGTTTTAATAAATTTGATAGAATGAAACTCTCGCTTATTAAATCAGATTACAGCAAATATTTTGATTATCTTGAAAAGTTGAGAGACGAGCTTATGTTGAAATACGGTAATCTTCATGATCTGATCAGTGAAGAAAATATACCAGAATAAATATTGACCTAAACCGGTCGAAGGTTTTTGCAAAAGGTTGTAAGTATTTTATCAACAGGATAGCAATGAGAGAGTTATTTCAATGTCATCAAAAAGTAAGCGGAAAAATTAAATTTTATTTGTATAAACACGATAATGAATTATTTCTAATAGCTACCGTTGATGTTTGAATAATTGGGGATAAAATTCTTTAAAGGGAGATAACTCTGTCGGTCTTCCTTGTATTTTGAAGGAGATAACTCTGTCTTTCTTGAATTCTAAAGGGAGATAACTCTTATAGGTTGATGTCTCCCTTGCGTTTTGTTTATAAATAATTATATTTGCATTTACTGATAAATAATGTTGTTTTTATTGGTTTTTTAAGAAATATTATCTTTGTTTTTATGATTTTGTCAAGTTTGTTGCTTCTTTCAGATTTTTTCAGAGATAATAATTAAGATAAAAAGAAAAAAATTTCAACAATAAATAAGCCACTCCTACTGTGTGAGCTACTTTTAGGTTTTCAAGTATTGGTTAGCTTACATACAATACAATCCTATATAGTTTGGGGTCCGCCCCGAATTGCTCTAACTTCAAGAGAAAAGCACACTCACCACATGGTGGGTGCATTTTTGCACTCCCCGGGATTGATTATGGGGGAGGTGTACTTGTCTGTTGAACGTAGAGAAGGCCCCGTTTGTGTATGTGCCATCCCTAGAGATAAGTTAGTTTAGTTTATGTGTATGTGCCATCCCTACAGATAAATTAGTTAAGTCCTTAGAGATAAATTATGTGTATCCTCTGAGCTTGCTTGGATGTCGTTTGGCAACCTAGGAGTTCACATGGGGGTTGTGTTTCGTCTAATTTCGAATGTCCTCTGAGCTTGCTAGGATGTCGTTAGGCAACCTAGGAGTTCACATGGGGATTGATTCGAATCCCCCTGAGCTTGCTAGGATGTCGTTTGGCAATCTAGGAGTTCACATGGAGTTGTGCTGTGATTATATGTTTTGTAAAACTATTTTAAATCATAACAGTAATAGAAAACAAGTCGTTTCTAGCTCAGAGATCTTCTTATTTTGTCAGGTGAAAGTCATCATCGGAGCCGAAGAAAATGTCAACATATAAGTGTTTTGGAGGGGAAAGGGGGGTTTCTGAGCTAAATACCTTGTTTTCCTTTACTACTACATACATACACACATGTACGTACATACATACCTTTTGCAACATGTCAAACATCAAAATAGTGTGTGGCTGTCATATTCTCTCTGATCCATTTCTTTATCTGGATATGCATGTCTGTACTAATTGTGCGCACCTCCACACCATGGTTCTGTAGTTTTTGATGGCTCTAGAAAGTCCCTCTTTCTCCATGTGATAGCTGCTCATTATATCATTGCTTTAAGGCAAATAACACTATGTCTTAAAATGTCACTTATACATAGCTTAAATGTATTTAGCAAATGTTTTGCTCATTTTCTTGCATGAGTAACATGAATGAACGCTTTCAAGTACATGAAAATTTGTACTGTGGCAAAATTGAAATATTTATCAGAATATTCTGTTATATAAATATTTGAATTTCTATCTGGTAAAGAAGCACACAAATTACCTGTACCAGCTCAATATCCAGGACTTGTCCCAAATTAGCCTCTAGCACACGCTAGGCTCCAAGCAGGCCCGGCCCTAGGATGTGCGGGACCCAAGGCAGCATGCGGGGCCCAAGGCAGCAAGCAATGAGTGTGGGGCCCCAAGCAAAAAAAAAAAAATGCATCGCAGAGTTGATTTCCGTCAGCAATGCGGGGCCCTGAAAGCGCGGGGCCCAAGGCGGTTGCCTCGTTCACCTTGCCCAAGGGCCGGGCCTGGCTTCAAACTTTGCACTGTGGCCTGGACTATCACAGCAACCATCCCCAGCAATAGCAATTGGCTAAGGAACACTCTGTAACTCTCCAAAAGCCCTACTCTGATGCGCCTTTCATACTTTATCGATAGTAGGGGTGAGTACCACTCGGTGGTGGGCCATGAATGTGGACAGGTGCATCACTGGGATATATACGTGGTGCATAACCCGAAGAACCTTTGTTGGAGTTGCACCTGCAAAAAGGATGGCTCCTGACAAGATAACGTTACCGGCTGGCATATCTCCAAGGTAGAGCTGGCTGTTCTAAGTGCATGACTTGCTACACAGGCGGCACTCCTGTGTAACTGTAATTAAAGTGTCATATGTGTGAGTCACTGTCCCTTTTGCTGGTCCATGGCAGTAGCGACAAGTCTAAAATAATGACAACAACTGTTCCTCAAACACAATAAACTTTCTCTCGGACATAAGGTTGGTGGATTGTTGTTCTGAACTGGAAAGAAAATAAAAACATAATAGGGGCAAGTTTTTAGAATTGAGCAACAAAGATTTTTTTAACCATCCACGAAATTTATTATTTAGTAATTGTTATGTCGTGCTGATAACCGGTTTAATATGTGGAAAAACTTACTGAATTTTATAGGCCATAAATAGTACTATTAAAAATCTGAAAGCATCATCAAATCAGTAATGATTTCATACATGCTGAGCTCATGCAACATACCTTACCTTTTTTCCAGAGGTATTTGAGTTAAGGCTGGAATCAGTAGGGTCACTCTCATCTGGTTTGTAGCGTGAATCATCTGACTCATCATCAATATCATGAACATCAGTATCAGGGTCTGTGTCCAGTTCATCAAAACTGTCTATATTGTTCTCCATTTCATTATCTTTGGGATGTCTAAAGAACAATGAATGCCTTTGCTAATTCTCTGTACGTGCCGGATATTTACCTGACAACCTGTGAAATGTGAAATTTCATACACGTGTATACTGATCATCATGGTTTTCACACAGATGAGTAATTCTGATGAATATGCTTATGAAAAAAAGAATGTATTATTGCTCAATAACAAAAAGTGGACAAGTGCTTGGTATACCGAGACAATTGTTTACACGATCATACTGAGCTTAGTTAACAAAATGTTGCATGTGTCATTTGCTTGTTAATTTTTAATGGTGAGATTGTAACATCGAGTCAATTTACATCAATGAATTACAACAGTAGACATGCATAGCATGAATGAAAGATATTACTAAACTTGATGAGTTGAAATATCTGGTGGTGGAGTGTGAAGTCATTCATGGAACTAGTTATATATATATATATATATATATATATATATATATATATATATATATATATATATATATATATATATTGATATTACCAAAATCAATTTGTTTTCCTCCCACTAATGCTTGAATTCTCTTTGATCTCTTAAATATCCTGTCCGTCTGACATTCAGCAGCAATATTACATGATGGTGTGTCTAGTCCCTGAAACATAAGCAATACATGAAAAATGTGTTGGCAAATTCTAGTGAATAACTTTGCGTTAGATAAGGTGGTCATACTTTAAGTTTTATGCATGTTTGAACAATAATTGACAAATGCATCAAACCTCTTTTGTTACTTATAGAAACTGGGGCTGATCATAAAATTTGACATATAACCAACACATTGCAGATCTTTATCGCATTAAATAATGAACTATCTTTATTGATTTACTCGTATGCTATCATTTATGAGGCCATATGAAATCGTATGAAGCTATACCAACCATTTGAACACTGGAAATGCATGGAAAGATCTCGGTGACATCAATATGCACACCATGATATGTCACACCATCTACTGTTGACTGTGTTATTGGTGTCTCTTGGGCTCTCTCTTGTACAATATCTTCTGGATGCTGGTTCTGAAAAATCTCTTTCAACACCTAACAAAAAGACATAAATAAATCGAGCAGCATTAGAAGTTTACATCATAAACAACATTAAAGGGTAAATACTTTTTATATTACCTTTTATGATTCTGTACACAATGTGAATAATAATAATAATAATAATAATAATAATAATAATAATAATAATATACTTTCCACATCGAACAAACATTACTATTCACATTTGCAATCAATGGGTTTGGGTGTGAATCCGACCTAGACCAGGATCCACTGACACAATAGTGGATATATAAGCAAGGAAGGTAATTTACTTCCAGAGCTTCAGAACTAATTAGCCTTTACAATTAAACACCAGTTAGTGCTGGTGTTTACTGGTGTTTAATTGTAAAGGCTAATTAGTTCTGAGGCTCTGGGAGCAAATGATGATGATGATGATGATGATGATGATGATGATTCACACCATTTAAACACGAGAAGAAAACTTGTGATATGTCATTATTATTTTTGTTGAAAACAGCAACAGTCAGGAAACAAGCTATGGCATCCACAAGAATTGTTTCTAGCGTAAAGTCCAAACAATGCTGGAGGGGGTGGGGTAGCAAATAAAAATCACAGGGATATACATTTCCCTTTGATTTTGGCTTTGTACCTTTGCGCGCGCGCACACACACACACACACACACACACACAGATTATGATAAAGTAGGTTTCATATTTTTGGGGGTAGGGGTGGACCAATTACGATTTGCAAACACCCTCCCACTAAAACCACCCTCTCCCATTAATCGCTCGTTTGCTATGTATATTTGTGGCAAGAGTGTAGGGTTGACAGCAAATACTATAGCATGCTAAAATCTATAAACTTGTTACCCTTGCTAGCTCTCGCTTTTGAAAAGCTCCTCTCGGGCTACGTTTTGTTAAGCCTGCAATAACCCTTGGTTTTTGTTGATCTGTGTGCATGTACTCCGGGTTATCTGGTGAGAAAACACACTTGGAACTGCATTTGGCAGGAGACGTCCAATGGTCTTAATCCCAAGTGACTGTTTCATTTTATAGGCGGGATCGAAATCGTCTTCTCAGAAGTGGTCACTACAGACAACTTGATTATCTTGCGTGTCACTAGTCGACTCAATCCAGTCTTTTCTTGTCGTTCGTATCTGCTTAATATATTGTTTCCTTGTAACAGAATTAGTAGGAAATGAGTGCAGACTCACTCATTCTCGTGTTGTATTGCTACAACCTCCAACAATACACCTTTTTACCATTTTGTTTCACACACGGCTCTAGCCGTTGAACGTAACTAAAATGAAAATTGGAAAGCTGTTTTCCCTTCACCGCGTCACTTCCGCTTTGTCTTAGGGAAATTACCGAGGGCGAAATCAGCTAAGAGCGAACTGCCTCCAACGATAAAAAAATCGATGTTCTGTAGTCATTAATGTCATTAATGATGAGGTATATGACAAAATACCTATACAAATCGCTTCGTGAAGGTTAAATTTATAATATGAACAAAAGTCGTGTGAGTGCACTAGTAGACCTATAAGGGTCATACTTAGGCCTCCGCAGCGTTTGTTTTGTTCATACTTCAGCGAACTTCCAACAATAAACTGGTCCATCCGTAAAATTAAATTTTACCTCTCATAAAGACCAGATAAGAAAAATGACTCTAAAAGTGTCCTAAATCAACCAATAAATCATAGTCGATCTCAATAATAAGCTTTCATAATAACAGGTGCCCACGTAGCATGCTTTATTGCCACGTAATGTACCATATTGCAAGTCGTCTCTTGTGTTATTGAGTGTGTTTGGTAATAATAACATTTACCCACGCAGTATGCCTTATTTCATGTCGACCCATATTTTGAGCGTGTAAGTTGCTTGTGCCAGCAGAATATTGCCTTCATTTGAAGATAAAAATGAGGCTGCCTTCCTATTATTCATAACCATTCATTTAATCTAACGTTAATCGTACAATTCAATCTCAACAGAAAAATAGACCAACAGTAATCACCATAAATTCACCAACTACATACACTGGATTCCTCAAGCTAATGAAATTAATTTTACTTCCTTTGTTGACAGATACTATTTTCTTGTCCACACAGTTTAATAGATCAAATATGAATTACATTGCCCCTACGTCAGGTTTGAAAAGTCATTTTTGACAGACCATAATAATCCATATGAACTTTAACTGTCATCTTTAAATGCAGTTTATTATAATAACATTCTTTCATTCTACTATACAAAGCAAAGTTTCCCCACAGCCATTTACCATATTTTTTTTACCTCCTGCGGCTTTTAACTAAACTGGCTTGAACAGGGAAGCGAGATAACAGTTCAAAGGACTGGCAGCTAATCTATTATTAGCTCTTTGTCTCGAGTTGCCTGATCGATATGTGTCGCAAGGGATTTGTCAGAATTTACATGACGGATGAAATTTTAATGCGAATAAGAATAGACTGAGAAATAAATATGCAAAACTTTAATTGAATGCTATCATTAAGCCATAATGGGACGATCCACAAATATATGGGTAGATAATTCAATAAACAAACGCTATGCTCTCATCGTTGTAAACTGACGTCCGATCCACCGTCTAAGTTAAATACATGGTCAGAAAGGAAAACAAAGGTTGTCTTAATTACAGTCTTCATTACTAACGTTCTATTTACACGATTTCTTAAAATAACTATACTGTCTTTCGTAATCGGTAACTCCAAGCATAAACTTCCTCGTAAATACAATAAATCGAATATTAATGACCTAACATGACTGTAAATAGTCCATTATCAGTCACATCATGCAGATCATATCAACCGCCACATCCACCCCTTGTCTGATATTGGTTATTAGGTATTGTATGGAAACATTCCTTTCTAATTTCTCTGTATGGTTGTGGGATGTTTCAATTTTGATATAAATCACCGGTTTGATCGTCATAATTCTTGATTCTTTATTGGATACATACATACATACATACATACATACATACATACATACATGCATACATACATACACACATACATAGGTTAATCCATCCATCCATCCACACACACACACACACACACACACACACATACAGACAGACAAACAGACAGACAGACTGACTGAGTGACTGACTGGCTGACTGACAGACAGACAGACATAGTCTGAAATGCTTCCATCTTATTATAATACTTTCCTTGAACAGCCTGTTTTTATTGTCTTTCAAAAGATTCCATTACCTGTTTGGTTCCATCTTGTTATAACAAATTATATTAGCTGCCTGTTCATAAGGTATTATAATAGATTCCATTAGCTGCATGTTCCTACGTATTATAATTGATTCCGTTATTTCTCTGTTTCCATTGTATTATAATAAATTCCATTACCTGTCTGTTCCCATTGCCGTCTGTTTCCATTGTATTAAAATAGACTTCATTGCCTGCCTGATCCCATCGTATTATAATAAATTCCATTACCTGCCGGGAAGTTGAACACTGTTCTTTAGACCAGAAAAGTGGTGATGTATGAACTACAGAAATTGAGTTAGGGCCATACCTCAATATTTGTTATCTCGTACTTTTGAGTTAGTAGCTTGTATTTACGACTAACAAACTCGTAATAATGACATAGTTATGTCGTAATTACCAGTTAGGTATCTTGCAGTTAAGACTTAGTTGTCTCATAGTTAATGATAGCCTAGTATCGCATGAAAGTCTCACTAACGGAAAGGCAAGGCATTTAACGTCATTGAAAGTTACAAGCAAGTCAAAAGGGAATATTAATGCTGCATATCCTGTACGACCCAAACCACGTGCCACGAAAGAATTATAATAAAAGCATTTTCTTTAGTATGAAATGTGTTTCAGTACAATAGTAAGTCACAATTACGACTCAGTATTTCGTAATTACGAGACGATAAACCTTTACTATGATACATGTATGCGTAATTGCGAGATACGTAAGTCGTAAAAAAAAAAAAAAACATGTCGTGGTGCTTACAGGCTTCCCTAGTAAATAGCTGAGATGGGCATTAGAATTATTAATTTGCATGCAACTGTACGAACTTTAAAATTCGTGAAGTATACAAATTTCAGAACCAATGTAAAACATTTAAAGTTTACATGAGTTGCATTATAACTTAAGCATATGTGTTACAATATATACGCCAATTTAAACATATGTGTTGCATTAAATAAAGGAATTCAAGCATATTTGTTACATTATATGCACGAACTCAAGCATACGTGGTGTATTAAATACACGAACTTTAGCATATATGTTACATTATATACGCGAACTCAAGCATGTGTGTTACATCATATACACGAACACAAGCATATGTGTTACATTATATACACAAGCTGAAGCATACGTGTTACATTATATACACTAACTCAATCATATGTGTTGCATTATATACACGAACTCAAGCAAACCTGTGTTGGATCATATACACGAACTCAAGCATATGTGTTGCATTATATACACAAACTCAAGCATACGTGTTACATTATATACAGGTACTTAAGAATATGTGTTATACGCTCGATGTTAAGCATACGTGTTTGCAATTTTCAAAGATCAGGATTTAGAATGTTTGTTCTTATTATAATTACCATTTCTTTGCATCAAACAAATTAGATTGTTTATACAGAATAAACATCATCTAACAAATCTGACTGTTTATACAGAATAAACAGCCAGGAAAAAAGGCTTACTATCCTCCAATAATTAAAATAAGTGTGTCTACTGGACGTGAAGTTCATGAAAAGGTTTGTGCCAGCATTATAGTATAAACACGTGATGGCATGTTGTCTTCGAGTAGCAGCTACTCACATTCATTCCTTGTGTTAAAGTAAATTAGGGACAGTGTGAGGTTAACTATTGATTAATAGGGAAAATCTTGAATAACGCCTTGCAAAATTCTTGACAAAAAAATTGTAGTAGTATGTCATAGAATTAATTAACAATTATACCGGCTATAGTCGTTTAAATATTGAAGCTTTTAATTTTTAAAAAAATAGTATGGTGGGTCAATCAATCGCAAACGGGCAACAGACTTTTCAAACGTCGGCCTCATGCACCAATATTTATAGGTAAGGAATTCACACTGCGTTATATTTGATTGGTCTCCCCTTACTAAAGATACTTAATCAAATAACTGGACCATATATCAATATGATCAACACTTCCTTAATTCGACATCGACAAAATCCCCGTCAGTATATAGCACAGTTTTTATTCTATTTCATCAATGAATGGCTATGCTATCAACCAATCGCTATTCACTCTTGTCAATAATGGAAGTAGAGCATTGTAGATATAAAGGTGAAATATAAATACCCATGGGAAACGTATCAGAGATTAAACATTCAATTGCAGTGACATGTAATGTGGGTCAAGAACAAGACGGTAACAGTAATTCATATCCGACAGGAAGACAACGGCTAAAAAATAACGTGACGAAATTACAGAAAGAAAATTACTGAAACATTATCCCTGCTTTTGCCATATAGGATTCGAACACATCTCTCTATCCTGGAACGTATAAAATAGGATTCATTTATGTGTGTCGACGTTGCTGTTATACAGTGGAACGAGGTTACAATAAATGCAAGTAAAAACAGACTGTAAAAGAATGGTAAGTGTTATATACGTTTGTGGAAGATATATTTTTGGAAGATTGTGGTGATATGTTTTCAGAGTTCTAAATAATCGTACATGTCTTAAAGTATTTAAGCAGATATGTGTAGATAAAATACTAGATCAGATATATTATCCTTAAGTACGGACACCAAAGGAAAAAAAAATGTGTTAAATCTGCGTGACATTACAATAAAGTTTAATTACATTACCAGCCAGATCAATCAGTTACATTATCAGCTAGATCAATTACATTATCAGCCAGATCAATCACTTACATTATCAGCCAGATCAATCATTTACATTATCAGCTAGATCAATCACTTACATTACCAGCCAGATCAATCACTTACATTACCAGCCAGATTAATCACTTACATTATCAGCCAGATCAATCACTTACATTATCAGCCAGATCAATCACTTACATTACCAGCCAGATCAATCACTTACATAATCAGCCAGATCAATCACTTACATTACCAGGCAGATCAATATATTGCCAGTCAGATCAATTAACTTTTATACAACCAGTAATATTGATCACTTGTATTACCAATCAAATCGATCGTTTATACCATTAATCAGAACAGTTACTTGTATTACCAGTAGATCAATCACTTATATTTCATTCACACCAATCTCTCTTTACTGCAGTCAGATAAATCACTTAAATTACAGTCCGATCAATCATTTATATTGCAGTCAGACCAATCACGTATATTGCAAACAAATTGATTACGTATGTTATGTTCAGATCCATCAGTTATAATACAGTCCGGTCAATCATATATATGACACTCAAATCAAGTACTTATGTCACAGTCAAACGAATCACGTACATTACAGCCAGAACAGTCACTTATATTAGTCAAAACAATTGATTACTCTCAGACCAATCACATATATTACTGTTACATCAATGACTTATATTAGAGACAAATCAATAACTTACGTTAGTCAAACCTGTCATTTAAATTGCATTTAAATCCATTATTATATTACCAGCTGAATCAAGCACTTATACTGCGGTCGAATCAATTATTATATTACAGTCAGACTTGTCACTTATACCACAGTCAATCAATATTTTGTATTACAGTAGGATAAATCACATATATAAAAATCAAATCAATGATCAATACTACAATCTCATCATTCACTTATATTATAGTCGGAACAATCACACATATTACAGTCAAAATCACTCAGTTATATTGCTAGTTCGACCAGTTTAATTATATTACAGTTAAATCAATTACTTATACTACAGTCAGATGAATCACTTCAACTACAATCATATCAATCACTTATATTATTGATAGATCCATCAATTTTATTACAGCCAGATCAATCACCTATCTTACAGTCATATCAATCATATGTATGACAGTCAAATTAATGGCTTATACTAAAGGCAAATCAACCACTTGCATTACAGTCAAAACAGTTGATTACAGTTCGATGAATCACATATATTACAGTCAAATCAATGACTTATATTGCAATTAAATCAATCACTAATATTACAGTTAAAACAGTCATTTATGTTACAGTCAAACCAATTACATTTATTACAGCCAAATTAACCACTTATATTACCAGTTAGTTCAGTCATTTGTACTAGTCAAATTACCTACTTATATTACAGTCAAATCAATTATATATATAACAGTCAGAGATGAATCACATTTTACAGTCAAATTAATCATTTATACCACAGTCAAATTAATCATTTATACCACAGTCAATCATTTATACCACAGTCAAATTAATCATTTATACCACAGTCGAATCAATCATTTATACCACAGTCGAATCAATCATTTATACCACAGTCAAATTAATCATTTATACCACAGTCGAATCAATCATTTATACCACAGTCAAATTAATCATTTATACCACAGTCAAATTAATCATTTATACCACAGTCAAATTGATCATTTATACCACAGTCAAATTAATCATTTATACCACAGTCAAATTAATCATTATATTAGTCAGATACACTACTTTTGTTACAGACAATCAATCACTTATATTATCACGTAGCTTAGTTAATTATATTACAGCCAAATCAATTACTTTTATTGAAGAGTAGTCACTTCTATTAGTCAAATCAAACGCCTGTATTACGCTCAGATGAATCACGTAAACTACCATCAGATCAATCAGTTATACCGGAAGTCCCATCTTTCAGTTCTATTACAGTCAGACCAATCACTTATATTGCAATCAAATCAATCACTTTTATTACAGTAAAATTAATGACTTACATTAGCCATATCGATGACTTATATTACAGTCAAATTAATGACTTACATTAGCCATATCGATGACTTATATTACAGTCAAATTAACGACTTACATTAGCCATATCGATGACTTATATTACAGTCAAATTAATGACTTACATTAGCCATATCGATGACTTATATTACAGTCAAATTAATGACTAACATTAGCCATATCGATGACTTATATTACAGTCAAATTAATGACTAACATTAGCCATATCGATTACTTATATTACAGTCAAATCGACCGCTTATTAGACCGTCAGGCCATTCTATTACACTAGAGTCAGGCCATTCTATTACACTAGAGTCAGGCCATTCTATTACATTGTAATAAGGTCAATCAGTTATGTTACAGCGAGACCTAACACTTAGATTGCGGTCAGGTGTGTCACGTACATTAGCGGTCAGATCAATCAAAGTATATTGCAATTATTTATAAATATAAATTACGCAATAAAATCTAGAAGTCCCAATATCGCCAATGATTCGTGATGAAGGAAATCATAATTAAATATTATATTTATAAGAAAAAAGATCATTTCCATGTTTTGATTTAAATGTGAATGGCAAAGTAAGTTATGGCTGTAGAAATGTAACCGTAGCAATGGAATTTATGGCTGTAGGAATGTATCAGTAGCAATGGAATTAATTGCCGTAGAAATGTATCATTTGCAATGGAATTAATGGCTGCAGGAATGTATCAGTAGCAATGAAATTAATGGCCGTGGGCATATATCAAATAATGTTTAATGATGTGTGCGTGTGTTGCAGAGTTTAGAGCTTCATAATTTTTTTATTATTTATGCTTGTAACTATTCAAATAAAATATGTAGGAAAAGCAGTTATGTTACACTATCAGATAAACATCCTATCATATCGAATACTTCTGTTTCAGCTCTATCAAAAAGAAATGATGGTTGTTACATTCGTGACCATGACCCTAATTGTTGGTCTCTTCCTACCGTTTACTAATGGTTGCCCATTCAATGGCAGTACGGTGAATTTCAGTTCTAGGCTGAACAACACCTCAGAGATCTCGGAAAGTGACTTCACATTCTGCAATCTCAGCTATGGTTCCATAACGACACTCATCTTGTCTTACAACAACATCAAAACTATTGCCGCTGATGCATTTAAGGAGTTCTTCAATTTGGAGAATTTAGACTTGTCACATAATCTGCTTGAAATGGTTGACAATAATACATTTCGTACTTTGAGGAAGCTAAAAACACTGAATTTATCATACAATAGTCTGACCAACCTTACAAGAGGAACGCTGGACAACAAAGTTTATCTTGTCGGTCTTAACGTTTCCCATAACAAAATCAGTTATGTTGATCCAAACGCATTTAGTGTGGATCATATCAACATACGGGAAGCAGATTTTGACTGGAACGAAATATTCACATTTGAACCATGGCCGTACAGTTTACCACGTGATATTAATGAAGAAAGACATGTGTATGTCAGGCACAATAATATTTCCGGATTCACTAATTACATGAATTGGACATATAATTTGAAAGCTCCCTTTATGATTTTTGTGTACCTGGATTATAACCAACTCAAAACGTTCAGCGTTGATGATATTCGTCTGTATAACCAAAACTTAACTGATAGCGAGAGTTTTTCTGAACTTCTGACGTACAGACTGAATGTGTCCAATAACCCTTATGTATGTGACGGTAGGCTTTACTTTTGGGCATTCCTTGTGAGAAACTCCTTTTTTAAATGGAACCAGGTGGAATCGTACCGCTACCGGTGTAATCTCCCTAAAGAATTAGAAGGAGAAGATTGGCTGCATGATGTCCCCTATAGCAGCCTTGTCACCAATTTGACGGAAGCCGATGGTTGTCCATCGCGTTGCTTCTGCCAAACACGTCCCTACCTAAACTATACCTTTGTTGACTGTGGAGGACTTGGATTGATCAGATTCCCTCCTATCCTTCCCCGTACCAAGTACCCACATTTGGTTCTAAACTTGAGCTATAATGCCATCCAGCAACTTGAGGAAACAGATTATTCAAACAATATTATCCAATTGTCTCTAGTCAACAACAAGGTACAGACACTTAACGAATCTGTACTGATGTTATTTGACAATAATATTTACTTAGATCTTCAGAATAATCAGATAACAACAATTCCCAAGAGCATTCTCAGGTTTGAGTACAAAAACGTGAGTTTGGGTGGTAACCCTCTCAAATGTTATTGTGAGATAACGTGGATGATTGATTGGATAAAGAAAGACGTTGTTGGAACAAATCAGGATCTCTCTTGCACAGCGGACGATACCAGCGTACACAAGATCGTAGAGGTAACGCCAAGCATTCTAAAGTGCACCCACGAGGATTGGATCATTATTGGCGTTGTACTTGGCGCTGTTCTTCTTATAATTTTTATAGTAGGCCTATTCGTCAAAAAGTGTCCTTATGAGACTAAAGTAATGTTATTCAAGATCTTCAAGATTCATCCCAGGGACAAATACAAGGTGGATGAACAAGTTGGAAACATTCACGACATCTACATCATCTTCGACGAAAAAACACTTGAAGTTTTAAAATGGGTTCGAAGAATTTTCCTTGTAAAACTGAGGCGAATTAAACCGCAGTATGAGATATTTAATCCGCATCAACATGTAAAAGCTGGTGAAAATCTCTTCGAACAGCTAGCCAAAAATGTGGAACAATCCAGGCGTGTAATAATCATTCTTACAGAAGAAATTGCAAAGAATGAAAACAGGGAGTTTGAATGTAATTTTGCAGAAGGTGAATATTGTGAGAGGACTCTGGAAGGAAAAATAATATATATTAAATTTAACTCCAAAGTTGACAAATTACTTCAGGAAGAGCCATGGAAAACCAGAATCAGTACGAAGAAGGTTTTCTCTCCTGACGACCGTTTGTTCTGGTCTAAGTTAAGGTACGAATTACCTCGCGTCAAGAGTGGTTCAAACAGAGTGCATAGTTGCCCGGATATTAATAATGAAGTCGCTTTACTGAATGGTACACAGATACAAAGCTCAGCCTCTAATGCTGTACAAATGACACCTGTTTTCAATTATATCGGCTAATGCGGAAAAACTGTTTCTGAAAGAATGTCAAAATAAACTGATATCAAAATCTGAAGAGAATTTTAAATTCAGCCTCCTTCTTGCCCACCGTTCCCATCACCGGCACTTTCTTAGTTTTTAAATGTAATTTAATCTCATTGGTTCGTCTATCCGCTCAGGACCAACCAAAGGGATGGAACCTACAGCACTTGGAACAAGGGTTCTCTTGTAATCAGTGACACAAATATTTGCTGGTTTTAAACATCACTTTTATTCTTTTACCCACTATTCCTCACCAAACTCTATGATATTTCTTTTTATTCTTATTGACACAGTCATAATACAGGGTTAATGATCATAATCATGTCAAAATTAAATCTTGGAAATGCATTCTTAATGTCACTTTATTCGTGGGTCCAATCGTTACTGCACTTATGTGGTATTGTATTTATTACATATCCCTTTTAATTCACACATTCTATGTATAAAGTTTAATCTATGCTTTTACAAATATGAATTAGGCATTTGGCGTTTTATTATAGATATTGTACAACCGCAATATATACATGTACATAGCTGGAGCTAAGCCTGTATGTACTGTGCAGTTTCGTCATCAGTCTGTCTGCATTACAGATATTGATTGACTATTTAGCTTTGAATTTTAAAAATGTTGTAGGGGAGATATCAATGGATTTAATCTGCAGTGACAGGCAAGGGAATTGTTTCCTTACTTCTCAAATGGAACATAGGTTTTGATCCAGTAGGTGGTCCCATTTCTCACACTCAACTTTCAAATTTTAGGCAAATTTCAGGGCAGATGTTACAGGCTAACAGTAATTCAAGTTTCTACAGAAAACTCATTCATTTACAATACATTCAAACTCTCTATTTTTTATGTTTTCAGTTGTTAATACAAGAAATTATCGATGCATTGAACTCAAAGTGATACTTTAAGCATCAAGTTAGGAAATTAAAGATTCACTCTATTTCTAGCAAGTGCATTGGATTTGTAATATTCATTTGGATATAACAACTAAATTCTAAACAATATACAGCAGTATTGGTCTGTATTCTTCTCTTTATTTTATGTTTGAACTGTGGCTAAGCAGTAAACATTCAGTTCGGTTCATGTGTCCCAGTGATCTAGATAAGATCGTAACGGTTGTAATACTTCTAATTTGGGTCCCAATCAAAACAACAGGTGTTCTCTGTGAATTTGCCTTTATGTTGCAAATGCTTCTCAGTTTTATCCTCGGATTTACTCAACAAATTCTATTCCTGAGTAATTTCAATAGACAAACTGTAAGTTCCTCCACTTAAAATTGCTCCTTTAAAGGTACAATGCAGCAGACCATATTTATAAAAAATCTGAAGCTGAAATGGATTGTCTCTATGTTTGGTATTTTAAATGATTACATTGTGGAATGTCTCTTGGGAATTGTCCCAAAAATGGATCATTTCAAATCATGCCTTGAATCTTGATATGACTCCCTTAGTCTTTCTTCCTTGATCTGGATTTTTTAAAAAGTTCAATGCAAGATTTCATATGCCAAAGTACTTGTAATTTCTCTCTCTCTCTCTCTCTCTCTCTCTCTCTCTCTCTCTCTCTCTCTCTCTTTGCAAACCAGCTTCACCTGGGAACTCAAGGTCACACCTTCTCTCCAAGATATTGTTGTCCACCTCAAATAACTCTGATCTGTAGGCCTAGATACCTTGAAATGCCTATAACTTCAGTAACCTGTCATTATACTCGTTATCACCAGCTACCAAAGCGATCATATTCACCAAATGAAACTGGATTTCTTAAAATTACAAACGTGTGTTGGCCTTTTTGATGATTTAAAATGTAATGCAGTTAAGCATTCTGGATATGAAATTATTGGACTTTGGTTTCATATTTATTTAGCAAAAGTAGTTCTAGACTGTGATTCGCGGTGTGGAACAATTTGGTATGCGATACGAAATGTGCGATACGGCGATACAGATTGAACATTTGTATCGACCGCAAGACCAGCCATGTAAGATTAAATGGGTATACGATAATGATTTTTCGGACATCTCAAGAGCTTTATCTTACAATTCAGGCGACGTATTTTGCTCACTGGGTGATATGGCATTAAAATTGATATCTTTTAGCAGGATGGGTCAGGACAAAAAGAGTTAGAGTCATGTGTAAAGGTGCACATAACACAAAATAAATAAATGAATAAATAAATAAAATAAATAAATCGCTTGATCAATCCATCATGCAGTGAAGTAATCAATCAATAACAAAAAAAAATAAATCATTATTATATCGATCGATCAACAAATCAATCGATCGGTTATCAAAACATAGATCAAATAATAAATAAATTAATGAGGAAATCAATTAATAATGAATACATAAATAAAAGAAAATTAAAAACATATTCAATAAAGAAATAAAGAAATATACAGCACATTGCCTCAATTATATATGCATGCATTACAAATCACTAAAATTGATGAATTTGTTCTTACTTGTACCTAACATTTGTGCGTAAAGTATTTGTCAATATAATTCACTTGATTATTAAAGGATTAAATACTAATTCCGTATCTTAAAGTTTGTATGTTTTTTTTCTTTTTACTTCTTATGCGTAGGTGAACATGGATGGATGTTTTGTGGACAACAAAAGATTTATGATAGGTTGATTTTTGTATGGTATTGCAACTGTTTGCTCAAATATTTTTGTTAGAAAAGCAATCCATTTTCAAGTGGAAAAGATCAAATCATTAGATTTATAATGCTAAATAGTATATAACTGCTTTCTGAAATAGCAAAATATATAACTAAGCACTAAATTAGACAAATATCGGCATGGAGAACAAATACAAAGACACGAAAATAAAGAAAAGGAAAACGAAACAAATTGAGGTCGATATGTACATGAAATGATTATTGTTAAAAGAACAATATTATGACGATGGCAAAAAATTAGACGGATGTGGAGGGAGAAGGAAAGAAAACCAAAATTGAAAGATGAACCTGACTCACCGAATGTATAACAGAGATGACTGAATCACGCACAGTTTGACTAAAATTACTGTAAGACCACAGTAATGCTCTTAGCGCCAATTCCATGTAAAATGTCTGACTCAGAATCTTTTTATGCTAAGCTTGTACTCCTAACTGGCAGATGAATGAATTTTGAGTACATGGCCACATTTAAGAGGCAGTTTTTTTGTTTTTAACACAAACACAGTTATATGTTGATGTCATAAGAAACATACGGGTAATAATTTGACTGCAAGTTGAAATATCTTATATATAAACATCGACATTTGTCTTTCTTCTGTGTGTTCCAGATTCCAAAAAAATGGTCCCGAGTTTGAAACTCGCGGCGGCATCACAATTTTGTTAAAGATGTTTTTGTACTTTTTATTATATGTGTTCAAACTTTCTTTCAAACTCATCCATTTTTTATAATTTATTGTAACTTTTCTCTTCACGTCCAAGGAAGGGCAATTAATCTAGTGTTTTGAATAGTATCCTTGAAATTAGGATCCGCATGACATACCTGGCTTGAATTGACTGTTATCAAATCTCTACCAGAATCCCTTTGCAAAATAAATGGGTGACAGTCGGGATAATCATATCAGCATGACATACCTGGCTTGAATTGACTGTTATCAAATCTCTACCAGAATCACTTTGCAAAATAAATGGGTGACAGTCGGGATAATGATATCAGCATGACATACCTGGCTTGAATTGACTGTTATTAAATCTCTACCAGAATCCCTTTGCAAAATAAATGGGTGACAGTCGGGATAATCATATCAGCATGACATACCTGGCTTGAATTGACTGTTATCAAATCTCTACCAGAATCCCTTTGCAAAATAAATGGGTGACAGTCGGGATAATCATATCAGCATGACATACCTGGCTTGAATTGACTGTTCTCAAATCTCTACCAGAATCCCTTTGCAAAATAAATGGGTGGCAGTCGGGATAATCATATCAGCATGACATACCTGGCTTCAATTGATTCTTATGAAATCTCTACCAGAATCCGTTTGCAAAATAAATGGGTGGCAGTCGGGATAATCATATCAGCATGACATACCTGGCTTGAATTGACTGTTATCAAATCTCTACCAGAATCCCTTTGCAAAACAAATGGGTGACAGTCGGGATAATCATATCAGCATGACATACCTGGTTTGAATTGACTGTTATCAAATCTATACCAGAATCTCTTTGAAAAATAAATGGGTGGCAGTCGGGATAATCGTATCAGCATGACATACCTGGTTTGAATTGACTGTTATCAAATCTCTACCAGAATCCCTTTGCAAAATAAATGGGTGACAGTCGGTTTAATCGTATCAGCATGACATACCTGGCTTGAATTGACTGTTATCAAATCTCTACCAGAATCCCTTTGCAAAATAAATGGGTGACAGTCGGGATAATCATATCAACATGACATACCTGGCTTGAATTGACTGTTATCAAATCTCTACCAGAATCCCTTTGCAAAATAAATGGGTGACAGTCGGGATAATCGTATCACCATGACATACCTGGCTTGAATTGACTGTTATCAAATCTCTACCAGAATCCGTTTGCAAAATAAATAGGTGGCAGTCGGGATAATCATATCAGCATGACATACCTGGCTTGAATTGACTGTTATCAAATCTCTACCAGAATCCCTTTGCAAAATAAATAGGTGGCAGTCGGGATAATCATATCAGCATGACATACCTGGCTTGAATTGACTGTTATCAAATCTCTACCAGAATCCCTTTGCAAAATAAATGGGTGGCAGTCGGGATAATCATATCAGCATGACATACCTGGTTTGAATTGACTGTTATCAAATCTCTACCAGAATCCCTTTGCAAAATAAATGGGTGACAGTCGGGATAATCATATCAGCATGACATACCTGGTTTGAATTGACTGTTATCAAATCTCTACCAGAATCCCTTTGCAAAATAAATGGGTGACAGTAGGGATAATCATATCAGCATGACATACCTGGTTTGAATTGACTGTTATCAAATCTCTACCAGAATCCCTTTGCAAAATAAATGGGTGACAGTCGGGATAATCATATCAGCATGACATACCTGGCTTGAATTGACTCCTATCAAATCTCTACCAGAATCCCTTTGCAAAATAAATGGGTGGCAGTCGGGATAATCATATCAGCATGACATACCTGGCTTGAATTGACTGTTATCAAATCTCTACCAGAATCCCTTTGCAAAATAAATGGGTGGTAGTTGGGATAATCATATCAGCATGACATACCTGGCTTGAATTAACTCTTATCAAATCTCTACCAGAATCCCATTGCAAAATAAATGGATGACAGTCGGGATAATCACATAAGGATGACATAACTGGTTTGAATTGACTGTTATCAAATCTCTACCAGAATCCCTTTGCAAAATAAATGGGTGACAGTCGGGAAAGTTATATCAGCATGACATACTTGGATTGAATTGACTTTTATCAAATCTCTACCAGAATCCCTTTGCAAAATAAATGGGTGACAGTCGGGATAATCATATCAGCATGACATACCTGGCTTGAATTGACTGTTATCAAATCTCTACCAGAATCCCTTTGCAAAATAAATGGGTGGCAGTCGGGAAAATCATATCAGCATGACATACCTGGCTTGAATTGACTGTTATCAAATCTCTACCAGAATCCCTTTGCAAAATAAATGGGTGACAGTCGGGATAGTTATATCAGCATGACATACTTGGATTGAATTCACTGTTTTCAAATCTCTACCAGAATCCCTTTGCAAAATAAATAGGTGACAGTCGGGATAATCATATCAGCATGACATACCTGGCTTGAATTGACCGTTATCAAATCTCTACCAGAATCCCTTTGAAAAATAAATGGGTGCCCGTCGAGATAATCATATCAGCATGACATACCTGGCTTAAATTGACTCTTATCAAATCTCTACCAGAATCCCTTTGCAAAATAAATGGGTGACAGTCGGGATAATCACATCAGCATGACATACCTTTTTTGAATTGACTGTTATCAAATCTCTACCAGAATCCCTTTGCAAAATAAATGGGTGACTGTCGGAATAATCATATCAGCATGACATATGTGGTTTGAATTGACTGTTATCAAATCTCTACCAGAATCCCTTTGCAAAATAAATGGGTGGCAGTCGGGATAATCATATCAGCATGACATACCTGGCTTGAATTGACCCTTATCAAATCTCTACCAGAATCCCTTTGCAAAATAAACGGGTGACAGTCGGGATAATCATATCAGCATGAAATACCTGGCTTGAATTGACTGTTATCAAATCTCTACCAGAATCCCTTTGCAAAATAAATGGGTGACAGTCGGGATAATCGTATCACCATGACATACCTGGCTTGAATTGACTGTTATCAAATCTCTACCAGAATCCCTTTGCAAAATAAATAGGTGGCAGTCGGGATAATCGTACCAGCATGACATACCCGGCTTGAATTGACTGTTATCAAATCTCTACCAGAATCCCATTGCAAAATAAATGGGTGACAGTCGGGAAAATAATATCAGCATGACCTACCTGGCTTGAATTGACTCCTATCAAATCTCTACCAGAATCCCTTTGCAAAATAAATGGGTGGCAGTAGGGATAATCATATCAGCATGACATACTTGGCTTAAATTGACTGTTATCAAATCTCTATCAGAATCCCTTTGCAAAATAAACGGGTGACAGTGGGGATAATCACATCAGCATGACATACCTGGTTTGAATTGACTGTTATCAAATCTCTACCAGAATCCCTTTGCAAAATAAATGGGTGACAGTCGGGATAATCATATCAGCATGACATACCTGGCTTGCATTGACTGTTATCAAATCTCTACCAGAATCCCATTGCAAAATAAATGGGTGACAGTCGGGATAATCATATCAGCATGACATACCTGGTTTGAATTGACTGTTATCAAATCTCTACCAGAATCCCTTTGCAAAATAAATGGGTGACAGTCGGGATAATCATATCAGCATGACCTACCTGGCTTGAATTAACTCCTATCAAATCTCTACCAGAATCCCTTTGCAAAACAAATGGGTGGCAGTCGGGATAATCATATCAGCATGACATAGCTGGCTTAAATTGACTGTTATCAAATCTCTACCAGAATCCCTTTGCAAAATAAATCGGTGACAGTCGGAATAATCATATCAGCATGACATACCTGGCTTGAATTGACTGTTATCAAATCTCTACCAGAATCCCTTTGCAAAATAAATGGGTGGTAGTTGCGATAATCATATCAGCATGACATACCTGGCTTGAATTAACTCTTATCAAATCTCTACCAGAATCCCATTGCAAAATAAATGGATGACAGTCGGGATAATCACATAAGGATGACATACCTTTTTTGAATTGACTGTTATCAAATCTCTACCAGAATCCCTTTGCAAAATAAATGGGTGACAGTCGGGATAGTTATATCAGCATGACATACTTGGATTGAATTGTCTTTTATCAAATCTCTACCAGAATCCCTTTGCAAAATAAATGGGTGACAGTCGGGATAATCATATCAGCATGACATACCTGACTTGAATTGACTGTTATCAAATCTCTACCAGAATCCCTTTGAAAAATAAATGGGTGCCCGTCGAGATAATCATATCAGCATCACATACCTGGCTTGAACTGACCGTTATCAAATCTCTACCAGAATCCCTTTGCAAAATAAATGGGTGCCCGTCGAGATAATCATATCAGCATGACATACCTGGCTTGAATTGACTCTTATCAAATCTCTACCAGAATCCCTTTGGAAAATAAATGGGTGACAGTCGGGGTAATCACATCAGCATGACATACCTTTTTTGAATTGACTGTTATCAAATCTCTACCAGAATCCCTTTGCAAAATAAATGGGTGGCAGTCGGAATAATCATATCAGCATGACATATGTGGTTTGAATTGACTGTTATCACATCTCTACCAGAATCCCTTTGCAAAATAAATGGGTGGCAGTCGGGATAATCATATCAGCATGACATACCTGGCTTGAATTGACCCTTATCAAATCTCTACCAGAATCTCTTTGCAAAAATAAACGGGTGACAGTCGGGATAATCATATCAGCATCACATACCTGGTTTGAATTGACTGTTATCAAATCTATACCAGAATCTCTTTGAAAAATAAACGGGTGGCAGTCGGGATAATCATATCAGCATGAAATACCTGGCTTGAATTGACTGTTATCAAATCTCTACCAGAATCCCTTTGCAAAATAAATGGGTCACAGTCGGGATTATCGTATCAGCATGACATACCTGGCTTGAATTGACTGTTATCAAATCTCTACCAGAATCCCTTTGCAAAATAAATGGGTGGCAGTCGGGATAATCGTACCAGCATGACATACCTGGCTTGAATTGACTCTCATCAAATCTCTACCAGAATCCCTTTGCAAAATAAATGGGTGACAGTCGGGATAATCATATCAGCATGACCTCCCTGGCTTGAATTGACTCCTATCAAATCTCTACCAGAATCCCTTTGCAAAATAAATGGGTGGCAGTAGGGATAATCATATCAGCATGACATACCTGGCTTAAATTGACTGTTTTCAAATCTCTACCAGAATCCCTTTGCAAAATAAACGGGTGACAGTCGGGATAACCATATCAGCATGACACACCTGGCTTGAATTGACTGTTATCAAATCTCTACCAGAATCCCTTTGCAAAATAAACGAGTGACAGTCGGGATAATCATATCAGCCTGACATACATGGCTTGAATTGACTGTTATCAAATCTCTACCAGAATCCCTTTGCAAAATAAACGGGTGACAGTCGGGATAATCATATCAGCATGACATACCTAGCTTGAATTGACTGTTATCAAATCTCTACCAGAATCCCTTTGCAAAATAAATGGGTGGCAGTCGGGATAATCATATCAGCATGACATACCTGGCTTGAATTGACTGTTATCAAATCTCTACCAGAATCTGTTTGCAAAATAAACGGGTGACAGTCGGGATAACCATATCAGCATGACATACCTGGCTTGAATTGACTCTTATCAAATCTCTACCAGAATCCCTTTGCAAAATAAATTTGTGGCAGTCGGGATAATGATATCAGCATGACATACCTGGCTTGAATTGACTCTTATCAAACCCCCACCCGAACCACTTTGAAAAATAAACGGGTGCCAGTCGGAATAATCATATCAGCATGACATACCTGGTTTGAATTGACTGTTATCAAATCTCTACCAGAAACCCCTTGCAAAATAAATGGGTGGCAGTGGGGATAATCATATCAGCATGACACACCTGGCTTGAATTGACTGTTATCAAATCTCTACCAGAATCCCTTTGCAAAATAAACGGGTGACAGTCGGGATAATCATATCAGCATGACATACCTGGCTTGAAATGACTGTTATCAAATCTCTACCAGAATCCCTTTGCAAAATAAATGGGTGACAGTCGGGATAATCATATCAGCATGACATACCTGGCTTGAATTGACTGTTATCAAATCTCTACCAGAATCCCTTTGCAAAATAAATGGGTGGCAGTCGGGATAATCATATCAGCATGACATACCTGGCTTGAATTGACTGTTATCAAATCTCTACCAGAATCTCTTTGCAAAATAAACGGGTGACAGTCGGGATAACCATATCAGCATGACATACCTGGCTTGAATTGACTCTTATTAAATCTCTACCAGAATCCCTTTGCAAAATAAATGGGTGGCAGTCGGGATAATCATATCAGCATGACATACCTGGCTTGAATTGACTCTTATCAAGTCTCTACCAGAATCCCTTTGAAAAATAACTGGGTGGCAGTCGGGATAATCATATCAGCATGACATACCTGGCTTGAATTGACTGTTATCAAATCTCTACCAGAATCCCTTTGCAAAATAAATGGGTGACAGTCGGGATAATCATATCAGCATGACATACCTGGCTTGAATTGACTGTTATGAAATCTCTACCAGAATCCCTTTGCAAAATAAATGGGTGACAGTCGGGATAATCATATCAGCATGACATACCTGGCTTGAATTGACTGTTATCAAATCTCTACCAGAATCCCTTTGCAAAATAAATGGGTGACAGTCGGGATAATCATATCAGCATGACATACCTGGCTTGAATTGACTCCTATCAAACCCCCACCAAAACCACTTTGAAAAATCAACGGGTGCCAGTCAGAATAATCATATCAGCATGACATACCTGGCTTGAATTGACTGTTATCAAATCTCCACCAGAATCCCTTTGAAAAATAAATGGGTGACAGTCGGGATAATCATATCAGCATGACATACCTGGCTTGAATTAACTGTTATCAAATCTCCACCAGAATCCCTTTGCAAAATAAATGGGTGACAGTCGGGATAATCATATCAGCATGACATGCCTGGCTTGAATTGACTGTTATCAAATCTCTACCAGAATCCCTTTGAAAAATAAATGGGTGACCGTCGAGATAATCATATCAGCATGACATACCTGGCTTGAATTGACTGTTATCAAATCTCTACCAGAATCCCTTTGCAAAATAAATGGGTGACTGTCGGGATAATCATATCAGCAAGACATACCTGGCTTGAATTGATTGTTATCAAATCTCTACCAGAATCTCTTTGGAAAATAAACGGGTGACAGTCGGGATAATCATATCAGCATCACATACCTGGCTTGAATTGACTGTTATCAAATCTCTACCAGAATCCCTTTGAAAAGTAAACGGGTGACAATCGGAATATTCATATCAGCATGAAATACCTGGCTTGAATTGACTGTTATCAAATCTCCAACAGAGTCCCTTTGAAAAATACATGGGTGACAATCGGGATAATCATATCAGCATGACATACCTGGCTTGAATTGACTGTTATCAAACCTGCACCAGAACCACCTTGAAAATTAAACGGGTGACAGTCGGAATAATCATATCAGCATGACATACTTGGCTTGAATTGACTGTTATCCAATCTCTACCAGAATCCCTTTGCAAAATAAATGGGTGACAGTCGGGATAATCATATCAGCATGACATACCTGGCTTGAATTGACTGTTATCAAATCTCTACCAGAATCCCTTTGCAAAAGAAATGGGTGACAGTCGGAATAATCATATCAGTATGACATACCTGGCTTGAATTGACTCTTATCAAACTTCCACCATAACCACTTTGAAAAA
Source organism: Megalonaias nervosa (assembly GCA_016617855.1). Classification (NCBI taxonomy): domain Eukaryota; kingdom Metazoa; phylum Mollusca; class Bivalvia; order Unionida; family Unionidae; genus Megalonaias; species Megalonaias nervosa. The sequence goes on from JAECUM010096252.1 coordinate 91,827, forward strand.
TAAACGGGTGACAGTCGGAATAATCATATCAGCATGACATACCTGGCTTGAATTAACTGTTATCAAATCTCCACCAGAATCCCTTTGAAAAATAAATGGGTGACAGTCGGGATAATCATATCAGCATGACATACCTGGCTTGAATTGACTGTTATCAAATCTCTACCAGAATCCCTTTGCAAAATAAATGGGTGACCGTCGAGATAATAATATCAGCATGACATACCTGGCTTGAATTGACTGTTATCAAATCCCTACCAGAATCCCTTTGCAAAATAAATGGGTGACAGTCGGGATAATCATATCAGCAAGACATACCTGGCTTGAATTGATTGTTATCAAATCTCTACCAGAATCTCTTTGCAAAATAAACGGGTGACAGTCGGGATAATCATATCAGCATCACATACCTGGCTTGAATTGACTGTTATCAAATCTCTACCACAATCCCGTTGCAAAATAAATGGGTGGCAGTCGGGATAATCATATCAGCATGACATACCTGGCTTGAATTGACTGTTATCAAATCTCTACCAGAATCCCTTTGCAAAATCAATGGGTGGCAGTCGGGATAATCATATCAGCATGACATACCTGGCTTGAATTGACTGTTATCAAATCTCTACCAGAATCCCTTTCAAAATAAATGGGTGGCAGTCGGGATAATCATATCAGCATGACATACCTGGCTTGAATTGACTGTTATCAAACCTGCACCAGAACCACTTTGAAAAATAAACGGGTGACGGTCGGAATAATCATATCAGCATGACATACTTGGCTTGAATTGACTGTTATCAAATCTCTACCAGAATCCCTTTGCAAATAAATGGGTGACAGTCGGGATAATCATATCAGCATGACATACCTGGCTTGAATTGACTGTTATCAAATCTCTACCAGAATCCCTTTGCAAAAGAAATGGGTGACAGTCGGGATAATCATATCAGCATGACATACCTGGTTTGAATTAACTGTTATCAAATCTCTATCAGAATCCCTTTGCAAAATAAATGGGTGACAGTCGGGATAATCATATCAGCATGACCTACCTGGCTTGAATTGACTCCTATCAAATCTCTACCAGATTCCCTTTGCAATATAAATGGGTGGCAGTCGGGATAATCATATCAGCATGACATACCTGGCTTGAATTGACTGTTATCAAATCTCTACCAGAATCCCTTTGCAAAATAAATGGGTGGTAGTTGGGATAATCATATCAGCATGACATACCTGGCTTGAATTAACTCTTATAAACTCTCTACCAGAATCCCATTGCAAAATAAATGGATGACAGTCGGGATAATCACATAAGGATGACATAACTGGTTTGAATTGACTGTTATCAAATCTCTACCAGAATCCCTTTGCAAAATAAATGGGTGACAGTCGGGAAAGTTATATCAGCATGACATACTTGGATTGAATTGACTTTTATCAAATCTCTACCAGAATCCCTTTGCAAAATAAATGGGTGACAGTCGGGATAATCATATCAGCATGACATACCTGGTTTGAATTGACTGTTATCAAATCTCTACCAGAATCTCTTTGCAAAATAAATGGGTGACAGTCGGAATAATCATATCAGCATGACATACCTGGTTTGAATTGACTGTTATCAAATCTCTACCAGAATCCCTTTGCAAGAGAAATGGGTGGCAGTCGGGATAATCATATCAGCATGACATACCTGGTTTGAATTGACTGTTATCAAATCTCTACCAGAATCCCTTTGCAAAATAAATGGGTGACAGTCGGAATAATCATATCAGCATGACATACCTGGCTTGAATTGACTGTTATCAAATCTCTACCAGAATCTCTTTGCAAAATAAACGGGTGACAGTCGGGATAACCATATCAGCATGACATACCTGGCTTGAATTGACTCTTATCAAATCTCTACCAGAATTCCTTTGCAAAATAGATGGGTGGCAGTCGGGATAATCATATCAGCATGACATACTTGGCTTGAATTGACTCTTATCAAGTCTCTACCAGAATCCCTTTGAAAAATAACTGGGTGGCAGTCGGGATAATCATATCAGCATGACATACCTGGCTTGAATTGACTGTTATGAAATCTCTACCAGAATCCCTTTGCAAAATAAATGGGTGACAGTCGGGATAATCATATCAGCATGACATACCTGGAATGAATTGACTGTTATCAATTCTCTACCAGAATCCCTTTGCAAAATAAATGGGTGACAGTCGGGATAATCATATCAGCATGACATACCTGGCTTGAATTGACTGTTATCAAATCTCTACCAGACTCCCTTTGCAAAATAAATGGGTGACAGTCGGGATAATCATATCAGCATGACATACCTGGCTTGAATTGACTCTTATCAAACCCCCACCAGAACCACTTTGAAAAATAAACGGGTGCCAGCCAGAATAATCATATCAGCATGACATACCTGGCTTGAATTGACTGTTATCAAATCTCTACCAGAATCCCTTTGCAAAATAAATGGGTGACAGTCGGGATAATCATATCAGCATGACATACCTGGCTTGAATTGACTGTTATCAAATCTCTACCAGAATCCCTTTGCAAAAGAATCGGGTGGCAGTCGGGATAATCATATCAGCATGATATACTTGGTTTGAATTGACTGTTATCAAATCTCTACCAGAATCCCTTTGAAACGTAAACGGGTGACAATCGGAATATTCATATCAGCATGATATACCTGGCTTGAATTGACTGTTATCAAATCTCCACCAGAGTCCCTTTGCAAAATAAATGGGTGACAGTCGGGATAATCATATCAGCATGACATACCTGGTTTGAATTGACTGTTATCAAACCTGCACCAGAACCACCTTGAAAATTAAACGGGTGACAGTCGGAATAATCATATCAGCATGACATACTTGGCTTGAATTGACTGTTATCCAATCTCTACCAGAATCCCTTTGCAAAATAAATGGGTGACAGTCGGGATAATCATATCAGCATGACATACCTGGCTTGAATTGACTGTTATCAAATCTCTACCAGAATCCCTTTGCAAAAGAAATGGGTGACAGTCGGAATAATCATATCAGCATGACATACCTGGCTTGAATTGACTGTTATCAAACTTCCACCAGAACCACTTTGAAAAATAAACGGGTGACAGTCGGAATAATCATATCAGCATGACATACCTGGCTTGAATTAACTCTTATCAAATCTCCACCAGAATCCCTTTGAAAAATAAATGGGTGACAGTCGGGATAATCATATCAGCATGACATACCTGGCTTGAATTGACTGTTATCAAATCTCTACCAGAATCCCTTTGAAAAATAAATGGGTGACAGTCGAGATAATCATATCAGCATGACATACCTGGCTTGAATTGACTGTTATCAAATCTCTACCAGAATCCCTTTGCAAAATAAATGGGTGACAGTCGGGATAATCATATCAGCAAGACATACCTGGCTTGAATTGATTGTTATCAAATCTCTACCAGAATCTCTTTGCAAAATAAACGGGTGACAGTCGGGATAATCATATCAGCATGACATACCTGGCTTGAATTGACTGTTATCAAATCTCTACCAGAATCCCTTTGCAAAATAAATGGGTGGCAGTCGGGATAATCATATCAGCATGACATACCTGGCTTGAATTGACTGTTATCAAATCTCTACCAGAATCCCTTTGCAAAATCAATGGGTGACAGTCGGGATAATCATATCAGCATGACATACCTGGCTTGAATTGACTGTTATCAAATCTCTACCAGAATCCCTTTGCAAAATAAATGGGTGACAGTCGGGATAATCATATCAGCATCACATACCTGGGTTGTATTGACTGTTTTCAAATCTCTACCAGAATCCCCTTGCAAAATAAATGGGTGACAGTCGGGATAATCATATCAGCATGACATACCTGGCTTGAATTGACTGTTATCAAATCTCTACCAGAATCCCTTTGCAAAAGAAATCGGGTGGCAGTCGGGATAATCATATCAGCATGATATACTTGGTTTGAATTGACTGTTATCAAATCTCTACCAGAATCCCTTTGAAAAGTAAACGGGTGACAATCGGAATATTCATATCAGCATGATATACCTGGCTTGAATTGACTGTTATCAAATCTCCACCAGAGTCCCTTTGCAAAATAAATGGGTGACAGTCGGGATAATCATATCAGCATGACATACCTGGCTTGAATTGACTGTTATCAAACCTGCACCAGAACCACTTTGAAAATAAACGGGTGACAGTCGGAATAATCATATCAGCATGACATACTTGGCTTGAATTGACTGTTATCCAATCTCTACCAGAATCCCTTTGCAAAATAAATGGGTGACAGTCGGGATAATCATATCAGCATGACATACCTGGCTTGAATTGACTGTTATCAAATCTCTACCAGAATCCCTTTGCAAAAGAAATGGGTGACAGTCGGGATAATCATATCAGCATGACATACCTGGCTTGAATTGACTCTTATCAAACCTCCACCAGAACCACTTTGAAAAATAAACGGGTGACAGTCGGAATAATCATATCAGCATGACATACCTGGCTTGAATTGACTGTTATCAAATCTCCACCAGAATCCCTTTGAAAAATAAATGGGTGACAGTCGGGATAATCATATCAGCATGACATACCTGGCTTGAATTGACTGTTATCAAATCTCTACCAGAATCCCTTTGAAAAATAAATGGGTGACCGTCGAGATAATCATATCAGCATGACATACCTGGCTTGAATTGACTGTTATCAAACCTCCACCAGAACCACTTTGAAAAATAAACGGGTGACAGTCGGAATAATCATATCAGCATGACATACCTGGCTTGAATTGACTGTTATCAAATCTCCACCAGAACCCCTTTGAAAAATAAATGGGTGACAATCGGGATAATCATATCAGCATGAGATACCTGGTTTGAATTGACCGCTATCAAATCTCCACCAGAACCCTTTTGAAAAATAAATGGGTGACCGTCGGGATAATCACATTAGTATGACATACCTGACTTTGATAAGACTGTTATCAAATCCCGACCAGAACCTTGTTGATGATAAAAATGGGTCGTTGTCGGGATAAACACAGTTTTCTTGATACCTAAATAATATGCAACAATAAATACAGAGTCATGAGTGATGCTCAGGCACTCTAATTGCTTCTTGATGCTTTGCAAAGGTTACAAGCTTATATATTATATATACCATTAGGGCACACCAAGAGAATATAAATATAGGGCATAATAGTAGTGAAGGGGGCGATATAGCGACAATGAGACTTCAGTCTTAAAATTGGTGTTTGCCTTATGGCGACAAGGGGAATTTAACAAGGGAAATTTAACATGGGTGTGACTATAGAGCGACAAGGGTAAAATGGAACATAGTGACAAGGGATTGGGACTGTATAGCAACAAGGGAAATGGAACATACGGTGTCTATAGCGACAAGGGAATGGAACATACATACATACATACATACATACATACATACATACATACATACCTCCATGGCCAGCTTATCCAGCAAGCGACGTGCATACTCCAGATGCATTTGAAGTTCCAACGGTTTGGCAATTCTGCTCATCTTGGATGTTCACGTGTCAACGATGGGTAGCAAGACTGATGATGATGATGAGCTTGTATTACAGTCGCTTGCGCACACAGTGCATGCGCGACGATTTAAATCCCGCAATAGCGGACTACTTAATTGTTCGAGGGGGACGGAAGAAGACCCTCGTCTCCAAACATTTTAATGCACACAGAGTGTGCTACTTAATTGTGTCCGATTTCGGGACATTGAAATCCCACGGGACAAACGACGAGCGGGATTAGAAGCACCCATGCTCAACGATAGAATGTCAGCATCCGCTGCTTCGCTTATTGGTGGATTATACCCCACTTATAGCGCCACACCAGTACCGTGATGACACGCCCATCGGGGTAGTAGGTTTAATGCGTGCACAGCACAGTATGATTGAATCTCCGGACGAGGATTGATTGGTAGGGACATAGTTAGGAAGGGAACCGTTTGTAACAATCAGAGCTAATTTAGATCCCAGTTTCCAAAAATAAATTGCGTCTTGCAGAATTTTGAAAGATTGTATCTGTGCTGTTGAAGGGAAAAGGAGCACAAAAAAATTTAAGTGGGCATTAAGTTCTACTTTATTTTGATGGGAATTTTATTTATAATGTTTGATAGTCTGGGGTTTTATATAAGTAGATAAAGTTATTTTCCGCCTTGAGTGTGTGTGTGTGGGGGGGGGGAGGGCTGATGACTTGGGTGTTAGTCACCTTATATATTTAGTTTGGGGCCTTAATTTCTCTGAATAATATGGGTTCCGCATTGTGCGGCGGGGCCTGATGGCCATTGGATTTTTGGCCACCTTATAATTCTAATTTTGGGGGTTTTACAAAATTATATGGACTTTTTATTTATCAATCATTACCACTTTGTGATACTGGGCCTGATGGCTGGGATGTAGCCACCTTATAATTTCTAATATTTATGGACCAAGTTAATATAATGAATGCACAGTATAAACTACTCCATTTCACTTTGTGCTGAAAGATGTGTTAGATAACAGAAGACAGAAGACAGACGTTGTTAGTAATGAAAATTACTGAATCTCTATGATAATGTATAATTAGGATAAATTACCAACCATTCAATTACACATTTGTTAGATTTGTTATATAGTTAGTTTATATGATTTATTACTACGTGCATTGCATTATATTTAGTAATTTGAACCTGTCACTACTGCCATTGCTGAGTCTCGAGTTTGCAGACACAGCATGGCGAAAGGGGGCAGGTCTGTCTCAATCGGTATAGGGTCCGCCGTATGCGCACAGGCATAATACCACTCCCCTATGCGGCTGGTCTCCAGTTTTTCCTATTCGTCTTGATACATTTGCACTGCCCCTCCCCCCCCCCCGCAAGGCCACTGTGTTAGCGCAAGTAATAATGATCCTGTCACTAATGTCATGGCAAGGCTAGCCTCGGGGGGTTAGGTCTGTCTCAACTCTTTATGACCTGGCCTGTTTTCAATTTACCACTGCTTTGCGTATTGGTAGTCTAAAAATGTAAGTTTTAGATCAGTGGCATGAGGGTAAAATCATTAAGTGAATTAGATTTTTCCTTATTTGCCATTTTCTTTCAGGACAAATAGAATATTATTATCTGTTGAATTGATATTAAGTTTACTGGGAGCTAGGAATTCCGGGTAGGTAGTTGCAGATCCTATGTGTTTTTGCTTGGTCTTAAAGATTTCCCGTTGCGCGTGATATTTGTTGCACACATTAAACACATGACTGATGATATTGTATTTAAGAGGTGTGCGTACTATTTTACATGTACCACTGGTTTATTCCTGCATTGCATGATGATAAATTATTCCTGGGGAAAGGAATAAGAGCCACATCCCCCAGGCGTTTAATCGCTCAAGGAGTGCTGTTCAATCTAGCCGTCATGGCGCAGAATTATGGGTTCTAAACTACTTGAATGTAAGGGTATCATGAGTGGGAAATTAACTCAACATGCACTCATGTTTGCAATCTGCTTCTACCAAAATGAGTAATGAGTGGGAGTAGTTCCAGCACGAACTCATGTGTTTTAGGTGTGATATGTATGCGTGCATTGCACGCTGTTAATTTGATGCCCGGTCGAGGCAAGGGAGGAAGAAGGGCAGGAAGGCAGAGGTAGATCCACCGGAAGGCACTCGTTGACTCCAGGGTGCTGGCCTAAATTTTGTGTCTTACACGTGTTTTGAATTTTGGATAATTTAATTATGGATTTGGCCGAAAAGGTCTTCAAAATTTCTGAAATTTGGAATATACTCTGTGCTGTTTTGTAACAGTTAGTATTAAGCAGGTACTTCAGACGACAGCCGTTTGTATGTTATTTATTTTATTATTTGTCGCCTTGTGTGACTGGCCCTGATGGTCCTGGGCTTAGACCACTGTTACGTGTAGGCTCGTACAAAAATAACAAGAGAAAAGGGTGAAGCCAACAAGCTTTGTAAATTTTAGCAAAATAATTTATTTCCCTAGAAAACAATGTAAAAATTGGAAATAGGACTTACTGTTTGTGAATATAATCCAAAATTTAATCCTAAGATTGAAAAATATATGTCCTATCTCTAAACAGTTCTAATTGAATCCGGGTTTGAATCTCGATGAAATTCCAATATGGAGGCGATGACGTCATATGATGTCTGTACTGATGGCAACAGATCTTCAACTGAATCACAGTTTATGTTTCCGTATAGAGTTTCCAGAATGAATTTCCACGGAATTTTTTTCTCCCAGAACTTTTATAAAAAAAAGTACACTTGTTTAGTTTTCTAGAGAATAAATTATTAAATTCCAAAAAATAGATGAACTTCAAACAATCTGACAACAACAATAGAAACACCTTGTTCCCTCAAGGTGTTAAGAACGACTGACTGGAAAGCTCTCGGAATGAGTATTAAACCCAACTAAAACATCATCCCATTCCCTCGAGATGGGTCACGTGGTCTCTTAACATTTGTTCAACGCAATAAAAGGAAATGAAATTTGTCACGTAGGCAAGAACAGCCCTATCTAAGAACCAAATTCTCACACTGCAAATATATTAAAAAAAGACAGGCTGTTTACACCTAGCTAACATATGGGCCGAAATGACCTTGGAAATAGCCAATCGTTTTTACTCGATGTTTACAAAATCTATGAACCAGGGTGAGCTAAAAATAGTGCTAATGTAATGCCTTTTACGTTCTAAGCAAACTGAATTTACTGGAAACAAATATCGAATCCCGTGAAAATAATCATTACAATAAAATGTAATGAAACAAAAATAAAATAAAAAAGAATTTTAAAACTAATACACAAGCAATTTAATTACATATACGTAACAACCACCTTATATCAGCTGTTGTTTTTAGGGTCTGATATAACATACTTTATCATTTATGGGGCCTGATGGTCATAGGGTTTTGACCACCTTATACGTGTCTATTTGGGGCCCTAGTGTTGTTTCTAATTTAGGTTCACGTTGCCGCTTTGTGCGGCGGGCCCTGACGGTCCTGGTGTTCGGAACACCTTATAATGTCTAGGTTTGAGGTCACTATGAACTCATATTGGAGTGGCTGCCATCTTTGGTTGAGTAGGGTAGGTTTGTTAGGATTAACGGGTGTATTAGTTAGATAAGGTTAGTTTGAGTAAAGAGGGAGGGAGAAAAAAAGGAAAGAGATTTTTTTAAGAACAAAGATAAATGTTAATTTGTGGAGGACGTTTCATGTAGAGGATAAAATGGAATGGCTTTAGTTACTTGTTAATTTACCTATTTATTTGGGGAGATAGGTGTCAGTGCTGTGTAAACAGGTCTAAGGTGACATTTCGCGGACATCCATCTGTTGGGCTGAGCCATTATGTTTGATTGAGATTTTTGGGTAGGATGGTAGCAGCCCTGTGTGTGACAGATATCTTTGCTGCATAATCAGGTCCCGAATCGACTTTTCAAAGACATCCGCCCACAGCAGGTTGGCTAATTCCTACTTTTTTATTTTTAGTTTGTTTAGTGATAACTGATTGTTAATTTGTGGAGGACGTTTTATGAGATGGATAAAATGGAATGGCTTTTAAATAATTACTTTTTAATTTACTTATTTATTTAGAGAGACAAATGTCATTGCTGTGTAAACATGTCCCGAGGTGGCATTTCAAGGACATATCGTCTATTGGGCTGATCCATTATGTCATATCTATTATATTTAGTTTTTGGGTTGGGTGGTGGCGGCCATGTGTGTGAACAAATGTCTTTGCTGAATAATCAGGTCCAGAGTCGACATTTCAAAGACATCCGCCCACAGCAGGTTGGCTATTTCCTATTATTTACTTTCACTTTGATTAGTGGTTCCTGATTGCTAATTTGTGAAGGACGTTTGATGGAGAGTGTGTTGCGGAATTGAGTATGTTGGACCCGATTAAGTTCTTATTTATTTTGAGAGACGGATGTCAGTGCTGTGTAAACAGGTCTCAAAGTGACATTTCACGGTCATCCGTTTATTGGGCTGAGCCATTATGTTTGATCGTTTATGTTGGATTTTTGAGTGGGGTGATGGCGGCCCGGCGTGAGACAGATATCTTTGCTAAATAATCAGGTCCCGAGCCAACATTTCAAAGAGATCCGCCCACAGCAGGTTGGCTAATTCGTATTATTTATTCCAACTTTGTTTAGGGTTTTTGAGATTTTAGATTTTATTTGCGAGCCCTACTTCATTGATAAATTTTTTGATATTTTGGTAAGTAGTTATGATGTTTGGATTTTCTTTTCCTAAAAGTTCTGGGTATGTACTTGGGGATCCAATTTTCTTTTGCGCAAGGTTGAATATAGATCTTTCTTGTTTGTATTCATGGCAGATATTGAATATATGATGTAAATCTTCTGGTGTTTCACAGTGGTAGCAGTTGATGTTGGATTTTTTTGATCCAATGTATTTTCCGAAACTATTTGCTAGTTTGGTTTTTCCTGTATATATTCTGTTTATTAGTTTTTGATCTGAAGTACTTATCTTTGGTGGTTTAAGGGTCCTGTCCATTTCGCTTAGGACAGCGTACAGTGTCCGCCCTTTGGTGCTTTGATTTCACTGTTCTTGCCATTTGTGATTGATGTGTGTTCTAAAAATACTATGTATTTCATTTACGTTGTATTTTATAGGAGTGCGACTAGGGTTTTCTAATCTTAGTTTGGCTGTCAAATCAGCTGTTTTATTTCCTAAGATACCTATGTGGGATGGAATCAACATGAATTCTACGTACTGTTTGTTGTTGTTAAGTTCTTTTAGTAGTACGTAGGATTTTCTTAGAAAATTTTCTCTTGATTTGGTGTTGTTAGATTTTATGAATGTGATGACATTAAGCGAGTCACTTATTATTACAGATTTTGTTTAATGTTGTTGATTTTAACCCATTTCAGAGCTTCCACAATGGCCAAGAATTCTGCTGTATATATGGAGCAGTAATGCGGTAGCCTGGCTCCAGTTTGAATATTACGTTCTGGAATTACTGAGGGGGTGCTGCTGTCCTGGGTGGCTCTGATGTTTTTGACCCATCGGTGTAGATTTTTACAAAACTGGAGTAGGAGTCAAGTAAATCCATTGTTATAGATGTTTTAAGTTGGTGTTCTTGGTCTAGTTTATTCCCGTATTTGGTTGCTTTGGTGTTAATGTCCGGTTTAGGAGTTCTCCAGGGGGCCTGATCAGGGTATTCTAGTTGTTCAGCTTGACAGTCATGGATTGGTAGTTGTTTTCCAAGTTCATGAATAAGTTTCCCTCCTGGGATGTTAGGGACTAGTTTTCGGCTAAATGGTTTGTTGTACTTTTCAATTGCTATTTTGGTTGGGTGTGAGTTTGGGTGAATAGTTACCCTTGCTGCATATTTTAATATAAGCTTATGCTCTCGTAACTGCAGTGGTAGCTTTCCTGTTAGTATTTGAAGTTCGTCAAGTGATGTTGATGGGAGGGTGCCTGTGCAGACGATTAGAGCTTTTCTTTGAATTGAATCCAGTTTTTTGAGTAACTGATAATGGGCTGAGTTATATACTTGACATCCGTAATCCCGTTTTGACCTTATGAGGGCTCTGTATAAGGATATCAGTGTTTCTTGATTGGATCCCCATGTTGTTCCTTTAAGATTTGTCATTAGGTTTAGGTCTTTATTACAGTTATTTATAAGGTTTTTTATATGTTGGTTCCAACTTAGATGTTCATCAAAGTACATACCCAGGAATCTAACTATCTTAACATATTTGATGGGGTTGTTTTGAATGTACAGAATTGGGTATTTTAGATTGTTGTTTCGTTTTAGGTGGAATATTATTGCTACAGTTTTTTTCATGGGAGATTTTGAAACCCAATTTATCAGCCCATCTCCCTATTTTGTTTAGGCTTTGTTGGATGTCGTCTATAGTTTGGTGGGTTGCGGGGTTGCCTGATATCCAAATACCGCTATCATCAACAAATTGCGATATACCTACTTCACTAAAAGTTAAGTTCTGGTCTAGATCATTTATCATGATAATAAATAGAGTGGGGCTAAGCACACTCCCTTGAGGGATACCATTTTCCAGTGGGTGTTCTTCAGAGTAAGCTTCCCCCACTCTGATGATAATTTTCCGACCTGTTAGAAAATTTTCTATCCAGTTGAAAATGGGGCCAGTTATCCCGTAATTATTTAGTTTTGTTATGAGGCCTTTGGTCCAAATTATGTCGAACGCCTTATCCAGGTTGAGGAAGGCTGCAATTAGGTTTCTATCACATTTTCTTTTACTGTTAAATGCTAATTTGATGGCTGCTTCAAGTCTAATTAGTTGGTCAGTAGTAGACCTGTTGTTTCTCAACCCGCACTGGTTTTCAGAGCATATTTTATTACTTTCCAGATGGTATTTTAGTTGTTTGGTGATAATGGTTTGTGGTGTTCGGAGTGCTCTGGGAGGGATAGTACCTCTGGCCGGGGG